>APFE031459707.1:12085-23815 GCA_000404065.3 Pinus taeda | reverse complement strand
ACAAACCAGAGAGGAAAATAAGCATTTCAAAAGACTAGTACTCCAAGTTGTTGACAAACATAGAGGTATTAACATAATAGCATGACTAAGAATTTCATATGTAGTTTCATACATAAAATTGATTCCTACTGAATAAAAATTTGAACACCTTGAAGCAGGTAAAAAATAGTAGAATAAGCAAAAATAGAAAACGAGATTGAAGACATACATGATTTTTTCAAATTCAATTATTCTCTAGAGCCAAAGGAAAAGGACTCATATACCATATCATCATTGAAGACGGAATAACAAGCTCAAGAAATCTATTGATATCATATAAATCTCCCCTTGAGAAGGGTGTCCATGTCTTCTAGCATGCAAGGGAAACTATAACATAAGGTGACAAAACTGCTACATTCATCGAATTGGAAATAGGGGTTTGCCAATGTAACCCCTTTATTACGTAATCCAACTTTGAATACCACTACCCAGCAAACATGGACATGTAAAAATAGATTTATTGCAGAGCATAACATCATTACATCATTGAAATGATGATACGTTGTGATTGAAGAAATTTCACAAGGGGTTGAAGAGCTACATAAACAAGCAAACTGGGAATTATCCATCTTGCAAATTTCCCTTCTTCAAAAGATATTAAAGGGTCTTTCCCAAGGGATGCAAGAATGTGTCCCATATATGCCCATATCACTACAAGCAGTATGCTCACATGAAAAAGGGAAAAAATTGCTCTCTGTATCTGAATCCCATGTAAATGATATTGATTTGCTCCATAGTATTGTACATAAATTATCTCTAATGCACTTCCCATCTGCATTTGTTCAAAGACACAAGAGTAATGAAAGGAAAGTTGATCATTCTACTGTCTAGGACTTTCAAGGCCTAAAAGATCCATTTCTCACTTCTAACTAAATTGAAGTGCATTCACCTACATATCATTCTACAAACAAAATTAACCTAATTAACTCATATTTGAAACAACTATAACATTAAAGCTGCATCAAGGGCCACTTTAAACTGGCAAGTGAATTGATATGGATTATGCACACTTTTATACGATTGGATAGGAAGAAGTCCTCTTTCTTTCCAGCACACCACGGGCTCATTTGCAAAACTTATGACATAGAAGAAGCAATTTAATTTTAGTGGAATATCAGTCTCTGATAAGAACACCTAGTTGAAATGAAAATTTAACTTACTACTTAGACAAATGCAGTTCCTCAAATAGGTCTTTAGAGACTTTCAGAAATAATATGTAGAATATGCAACATTTGATCCATATTGGGTAGACTCCACATAAATTTCAAAAGAGAAAGAGGACGGCCCAAATAAATTATCCTATGTTGGTGCAAGGTCATTGATATCATTGACAGTACAGGGTCATCATGACAATTGCAAGTTTACAATCAGGGAAGAGAAAAAATGACATATCTAGGAAATTGCTTATTTTAATAATCCTCCCTTGTTATGGGGTTTTAATCAAAAGAAGCCTCATAAATAAGTTTAGAGTCTAGACTGTAAAATACAAAATCATAGAAAATTTGTCATCATACCAACACACTAAGCTTGGTAAACCCTACAAAAGAAATAGAAATAGAAGCATTATAAAGTGCAAGTTCTCCCAATGCCCCACCAACATAACAAATATCACTTGCAAGCAATATTGCAACAAGTTCACTCCAAACATAAGCCATGCTATCCAGCACAACTTCTTGACTTCCTCCCATACAACACTTAGAGTGCACTTGACATCATCAGAAGGCTCTAATTCATGAATAATAGGCTTGTGTTCATCTCCAAAAGTGAAAATTAGTCGAGTTTCCTCACCATTTTCACCTATAAGTGACTCCTTCAACAAATCTCTCTCATCACCATGAACTAGAGTTGAGCCATGTCTCTCCATGCCTCTTTCAATGAAATATGTTCTAACAACTTAGGAATCTAAACTTGAAATATAAGAAGCTACATGCAATTGTCTCAGGATGAAATTTTTTGTATGTGCATGCAGGCAACAATGAAAAATTGCTTCCTTCGTACTTATCTTATAGCAATAGTTGTGTGTATGTGCTTGTAGGCAACAATGGAAATTTTCTTCCTTCGTACTTATCTTATAGCAATAGTTGTGTTCCTGATTGATTTATCCTCCTAATATATCGCAAAGAAAGATAGGTTTGCAGATTAATTCCAACCCAATCAACGCGGCTGGAGATAAGTACCTCAAAGAAAAAAAAAATACGCATGCACTGAAGTTTGGCCATTTCAAAGCAATGATGCCCAATGAAACTCACACATGTTAAGAGCTTAGTGGTCCAAACAATACAAAAGTTGAAAATACCAAAAAAACACGATCCACGGGTAGATTTGAAGAAATGAAGTCCAATAAAGAAAACATGGAGCCATGTGTGTTGAGCTAAAACCAAAATTGTAATGGGATGACCAAACCATAAAACGAAAAACTGAACTGAAGGATAAAACAAGAGAGATTAAAAAGGGAAAAGTGTTTGTTATCTATTGCTCCAGCTCGTGCATGCATGACACAGATTCAGAGAGAATTTGCGCATAGGTAGAGGTATGATTGCCAGTTTTTCTATATTTGTTCTATGGACACTATTCTATTTGTGTGAACTTTTCTTACACCTACTGCAAGCTCCACATACCACATATCAGGAATCATCTTCCACAGGACAAAGCAGCTTGGCTCCGCCACCTTAGATGGCTTTTTAGTCTTTGTTATTTTGGTAGCTATCTCAAACTTTGAAGTTAATATTTTGACTCTACCCATTTCATAAGCAGTTTCAAATCAAATTCTGATTCCTAGCTCCTGAAGTTGCTAATTATGTAAAATATACTGAGTAGAGGAGGATTCCTACGAATAAAGATCAAACCCAGTAAGACTAGTTACCCAAGAAGAACTCATCCAATGACATGTATAGCACCTAAACCAAACCCAGAGACAATGGCATCTTTGATTATAAAATTCCCAATTTACCAGAAGTTTAAAACCCACCCAAGGGTTACTCCATGGAACCAGAAAATAAGTAAACAAATATATCCAAATATGGCAACCCTCAAGGCAAGTCACCCAAAGTTGAAAACCCTCCCAAGTACCGGTCAAAAAAAACAATCTTGTTTGCATGCATGGAAAAGTCATTCAAAGCTTTATAATAACTATAAAGTGTACCTAAATATGAAACACACCTCAAAATTTGTAACTTGAACCCAACAAAGGACTAAGACAGATCTAAGGGAGAAATAAACTAATTTTCTTTGCATGAATATAGATACCAGTTTAGAGTTATAATGCCTAAAACAAATTAATCTAATGTTCAATGCCATAACACAAATCCAGTTCTATGAGCCTATATGCTTTACAATAAACTGTAAACTACAAAGTGTCCCAAAGATGAAACACACCTCAAAATTTATAATCTGAACCCAATAAAGGACTAAGACTAATATAAGAGAAAAATAAACTAATCTTCTCTGCATTAAATAGACACCACTTTAGAGTTAGAATGGCTAAAACAAATGCATCCGATGTACAAACTTAAATCGCATAACATAAATCTAGTTCTATTAGCCTGCATGCCAAAAAAAACAGACCAAAACCAAAGCACCTGAGAGAAAACTTAAGAAAATATATATTTAGGTAAAATTTTTATATGGGAATGTCCTTGATGCTACGATGAAGAAGAGGGTCATTGCTAATAGTAACAGGTGCAAGTGGAGTTCCCGAGACTCCAAGCATAAGATGAAGATCAGAACATTTTTAAAGCTCTTCGAAGGACCTGAAAAACCCAAGTAACTATTAGCTCAGGTATTAAAAGGGTTTCTAAAAAATATTGTAAAACCTTTATCGAATTTGGAATTTGGAGATGGGTTTGAAGCGCAACTCTGAAATGAAGAGAAAATTTATTAGAATCTTAGTTACTTAATTAACTGGATCATTACCTTTATCGAACTCAAAAATTAGGAAAAGAATATACCTTTGTAGGGCAGCCATGACAAAGTTGAGGGTTCTCATTTGACATGTGCTACCTTATATAAGCACTCATGTGTAACACCACCACTAAGGAAGAAACCAAGATAGTCGTGAGTGTCAAATCAAATTTTGAACGGATGTGAAGGGAAAAACATAAGTGTTAGTGTCAGTATCTGCATACTTCCATCAGGGATCAAATCTGCTCTTTGCATTGTCATTTTAGGGGTCCCATACTGTAAATTTTGCATCATTCCATTAGATCATGTCAAAATGATCCTTTGATGGTTGTCTTCTCTTCAAAAAGTCCAATTTTTCTGTCATAGAGTATACTTGCTGACCCTTCTTTAGTTTGTCTTCAGTTAGGGTTTCATGGTCAATTTGTAATCATGGTCCATTAGGTCATAAGGAATGTTTTCATTAGGTCTTAGGGTTTCATCATCAAGGTTAAGAGCCTGATTTTAAAGTGTAAATAAAGGTCAGCAAGGGTATGAGGATGATCAATAAATCAAGTATGATGGCTTGTAGGTCATGGTTACTGAATAATTATCTTTTAACCTAATGTACATTTCACCTCAAAAACATGTTTTTTAGGTGAAAAACAGAGTATTTTGAGTTTATTTGTATTTCATACATAATTTTAAGTCACTATACGTAATAACTGATCCCAGATGCACCAGAGCATCTCTCCTTGCTGCAAGACAAATAAACACTGCAAAAATCAAGTCAAATTGAGAATTTATCCACCTGCAAATACACAAAGAAGAAAAAGGCATTAAAACAGAGTTTTGAAGAAGGATAAGAAACATTAGAAAGTGGGTTTTTCAAGTAAAAAATCAAATTCTACTCTTATTTAAGCCCTCACATTTCATTTTCAAATTCATTATCTTCATTTTCCAAGCAAGGAGTTAAAAGGCGAGAAGAAGAAGGACAAGCTTGAGTGAGTTTTGAGTGAAGGAAGCTTGGCGCTATGGTTCTAGCAGAGTGGCATTGTGCTTCTAGAGAAATTAAGCTTGGCACTGCACTTTTGCCAGAGTGGTGTTGCGCTTCTGGGTAAGACAGGTCAGTGCTATGGTTTTTGGAGACCGATGTTGTGCTTTTGGCCTGGCGTTGCGCTTTTGGCAGATTTTCCCAGTGCAAATTTACACGAGCGCTGTGCTTTTAGACCGACGCTGAACTTATGAGCGGTGGCACTGCGCTTTTGGCAAGAGAGCTCAAAAACCCTAAAAACCTCAAGGAAACTCCAAATTGCTCTCTTCTTTCATCATTACAAGTAGCCATCCCTCACTTTGGTTTTGATTTGCAAATCCAACCTATAAGCATTATTTTCCATGTTTAATAAGAAACCCTAAAATCTCCCTAGTGATGCCTAAAACCCTAAATCCTCATTGTTCATCCTAGCACCTATCCCTACAGCTCTAAATTCCCCTATCCTTATTCCCCTATCACCTTATCCCTTTTTCCCTTTACCACTATTCCATGTCATTCCCATTCCCTTTGTCCCTCTTCCCCAAGAGCAAATTCTCAAGCAAACAAGCCCTCCTTCTCATTTCCTACTCCTCTATTCATTTCCTAGTCACAAGCTCATCTCCCATCCCCTCGTCCCTAAAAACACTTCCACTCATTTCCTTCATACACCTCAACCTTGCAAACATGGACCAAGAAGACCGAGACTATGAGGAGGAGAACACAGGCAATGAAATTTCACCAGATAGAGGCAGGCAACCGAGAATACCACACAAGGGAGGCTGGATTATTAGAGAAGAGTCATCAAACCTTAGGGAATTGCAAGCCTCTGAGTTTGTTGTCACATGTTTTAGATACCTTGGCTGCTATGAATTATGTGAATAGGCAGAGAGAGTTCAATACCACTCAGAGCTCACTAGACTTTTTGCACCCATCTTCAAGACAACAGGGTGACTCTTGCTGGGGTAACATTCACCATCTCACCTTCCATCATTTCAGATGCCACCATGATTCCTAATGTTGGGGAGAAATGGTTCAAGGGTCACGACTAGGATGAGTATTATTATGAGCCTTATATCAAACCCCAGTACAGAAATGAGGTGAAGAGACTGTTTACTTTTAGATTTCTTGAAAACAAATATGTCCCCATGATGAAAGTCATCATGAAGTATTTCACTTGTGAGGGAAGATTCTCCAGGATGTACACTTATCACATCAGGCTCCTCATGCATTTTACCAAGGTGAGGATGTTAAACCTCCCTTACTACTTGTTCAGGTGTATTGAGAAGATGGCTTATATTGTCCAAAGGAAGCCATACCCTCAACAGATGAGCCATCTTTATCATTACTCTCTGATCAAATTCATTATGTTACATCATCTCAGTCTCCTTAACATCTCTTGGGAGACCTATATTTCTCATGATATCTTCAAGGGTCCTCAAATTCCTCCGCAAGTGTCTCAAGAAGCAGGAGGACCTTCTAGCCAAGTGAAAACAGATGAGGAGGCCAAGGAGACAATAACTACTGAGGTGCATGTTTACATGACATATCATAGGAGCAAAAGGAGATTATTTGCAGCAAATAGGCAAGTGTTTTCTCCGCGGGATGTGAAAGGGACCTTGTCTTCTTCATTAGCTCATAGGTAAATGCTAGCTCCACAAGATGTGGAAGGGGCTTTGCCTTCTTCTTCGGAACAACAGGTACAGATGCAGCAGTTGTACAAAGGGAAGGAAAATGTGCCAAAGTAGAGTCTTGATGATGAGGAGGAAAAGGACTTTGAATTGATTGAGCATGATGAGCTGGAGCAGTGTTATACTCGTCATGGAGTTGAGATCATTGACTTAAAGGCTCGGGACGAAGAAACCATCAAAGACATCATCATACGGGAAAGGGAGGCTCAAGTGTAAGCTTTGATGGACAATTTAGAGAGGGCCAAATATGTCATTACATACTTGGAGCAAGAAAACAAACAATTGAGTGACAAACAAGTCCTCATGGAGCTAGAAATGCTCAAGTTGAAATGACAAAGTGGCAAAGAGACACAAGTCACTTTAACTCCTATTGAGCAGGAGGTTGAAGATGATAGGGAGACTTGGCTTGAAAGAGTCAACCTACACCTTGAGAAGCTGCTATGGAAGGCCAACATAGAATCAGATGATCAAACACATGGCCTATCATTACAAGACCCGAAACAAGATTTGCAATATGAGGGTCAAGAAAATGAAAACTAGGCTAAGGTGAGCCTTGAAAGGAAGAAAGGAGGGGGATAGACTTAAGATGTTGGCCGAAGCTTCCTTGGCTCATCCGATCACATGATGATGGTGCTTCTCACTAATTTGGGCAGATTTGGAGCAAGTTTTGTCATTTACAAATTTTGGATTTCAATACACAGAAACTCTACCTAGAAGCGTAGCACCACCGACGTTGCGCTTTTCCTACGGGAACCCAATGAAGGAATGGTTTGAATTTTTGGATTAATAGTGATGAGGACATGCACCCTAGCAAGTTTCAAATTTTTTTGGGCAGAACTGGTCCACCAAAAGGTCAAAAAACACCCTAAAAATGACCTTTTTTCCACTTTTTGGATGCACAGAAGCAGTCTTAGGAGCATCAATTTTTGATGGGTCAAATGAGCTTAAAATTTATAAATTCTAGAGTTTTTCGAAATTATACTTGAATACCTTTCCAATGAGATATCATGGACTCAATTTGGATGTCGGGAACACCTCCAAAAGGGACTTGAAAGTGGCACTGCGCTTTTGGCAGTTTTGCTCAAGGTTGTTACTTTTCCAGGTTTTTGACTATAATCATGGATTCTCTCTCATGGTGGATGATTTACCATTGTAAATGATGACTTGGAATGTAATTGTGATAGATAAGTAGTAATAGAGGGTAGATTCATTGCTTTATAAGTTAGTTTGAGCTCAAATGAATCAGTTTTTCACTTTTAGAGGCAAGTTGTTGATGATGCATATATTCGTGTTTCTTGTTCAGTATTAGTTAGATTAGCTCCTCATATTAGGGATTAGACCCCTAAGGATGGGAGGAGGTTGAAATCATGTCTATATATTCTTCTTCTTTCTCATTTTAAATGGTTGGACTCAGCTGGATGATCATACTTTGATTGTACACCTTTTGTAAGCAGTTTGGCAAGAGTTAATAAGAATTGCAACTATTTTTATGGGATCCATGTGGTATGAGTTTTAGTATAGTTTCTCCTTCTGTAATCATATTTTAATGTGTTTTTTATGCTTCTTTAATCATTTCATGGCTTCTAGTTGAATGTTTTCAAGTTTGATAGGTGGAATTCATTGCATCAATGCTCTGCCTTGGGAAACCATCCACCATTTCATGTTTTTTTCAGTCTAGGAAGGATCCATAGTTTTCACATGCCCTTATTAGCTTCTCACTAGTCTAAAACATCTCATCCCATCAAGCCTTAGAGTGTTAAAGCATATGCCTACCTTGCCCCATTGAACACCCTGCAATTCTGACCTAATTCCCTAGACCTAAACTGTCCAGCTCCTCCCGATCCGGCAAAACCCCTTCAAAATCCAATCAAAAATTTCGTGATACTATACCTATCCTAAAATCCTTGACCTGATCCAGTCAACTTGGCTAAGATCCTTACAGAAAGAGTCCTCTCTCGGCCTAGTAAGGCTAGCTACTTGGCTAAGCGTGGTTTGTGGTTACCCTGTCTTGCCTTCCTTCAGCTTGAGTTTCAATCCAGGTGATAACAAGAAGGACAAATGTCAAATGGAGATGAAAATATTAGATGAATGCCTAGCCTGACGAATTTCAAAAAATATACCTTCGCTATAATTATAACACTTTAATTAAACATTATATTTTTCTCTATTCTCACAAAACCTCTCATAACTCATTTGTCAAGCTAATAGTGAGGATAGCCATCTCTAGCTACTATCCGCGAATGCAAGCTGACTCATTGTCATTATTCAAGGAAAACCACACCATCTAGAAAGAAAGAAAGAAATTATTTTAACGTCAACGAGGCTAAAGATAGCCTATGGGACAGATTGCTTCTTCATCTGTTTGATGTATTCAGCCCTTTTTCTATGAAGCTTCAAAATAAATTCTCCCAGCTTCTCGACAAACCCCTCACTAAATAGATTATCCCAAGAGCTAGTTGTCAGCATATTTGCATAACTTTCCATGTTGTCTTTGAAGGCCTCACATTCTAAAATGAAATGTTTTTCTATTTCCACTTTTCTGGAAGAACAAAAAATGCATACTCTTTCCTCCCACACTTCCTTTGGCCTTTTCCAGCGCCCTATTTCACAACAGAGTTGATGAGAATTAGTCCTTAACTGAGTAATGAGAATTTTGGCTCTCCAAGAGATATTGGCCTCTATGTATGCTTTTGGTTGACGACTATGAGTGGGATTAAACACTTCAATATAGAAATTTTGTCTTTCTTCCTAGCTCCTTATCCCAAGCACCCTTGTGGAACTTTTCCACAACAAAAGCTTTTATCTCTTTGTTGTTTATGGGACATGCATTCAAGCAAATACCCCATTTAATAAACCATTTGTTATATTGTTGCATCCAAGTTTTTTTTCTCTTGCACAATCTATCATTAAAGACAACCTTAGGCCATCTACCATCTTCCATTTGCTCAATTTTTTTTAAATACCTTATGACTCGCACCATAGCAATTGCTTCAATAGGAGTAGTCCATGTTTCACTTAACAATATCTCATAAGGAACTGCACTTTTAATCTTAAATTTGTTTGTAATCAAACGCTTATGAATTTTCTCAATTTGTCTCCACTACATGTCGGATGTACTGCTAGCCCATAGTTCACAACCATAGAGAATCATCGGAATCACTAGAAGCCCAAAAAGAGTTTGGGTGGTTTTCCAGTCCCATAACTCTGCCTCTCTAAACCTATTTTGAAAAGCATAAAATGCTTTCCAACCCCACAAATTTCTTTTTTTTTCTACAACCATTCCAACTTATACTTTTGTTGAAGTCAAATCCGAAGTATTTGTAATCCGCAACTTCTTCCAGAATGTTTCCTTCAAAGTATAACTTATATTGGTTACGTTTTCTTTTCTTAAAGAAGACCACTACTTTCTTTTTGCTAATATTGGCTTGCATCTCCAAACTTCTACAAAAATGCTCAAGGGATAGTAAGTGCTCTTGCAATCCAAGAGCCGATTTAGTAATTAGAATAAGGTCATCTACATACAAAAGAAGCCTTATAACAAACTTGCCCAAATAGATACCATCACCCCCTCGCAAATTTAACCACTCCTCAAGCTTCTCGATATATAAACCAAAAAGGGTAGGAGACAGTGGGCAACCTTGCTTGACCCCGATATCGCTTCTAAAATTTTCAGAGATGCCTGCTGAAGTTCTAATTTTGACTTTCACCTCTTCATAAAGCCTATGCACAACTGCTCTCAGAATAACCCGTTGGTGCTCCGTAAGGGGGCAGATTTTCATCCTACCAGATGCCTTTGGGTCTTGTGTCATTAACCTATTTCCTTACGTCCGAGGAAAACGACCTCTTAGTCAAACAGAAGAAGTTTTAGAGCATACTCCATGCCCAATTACATTTTTATCTATTATCTCATAAATAAATAAAATACTAAATAATTTTATTGTATTAAAAAGTATAAATAAATGGTATTTAATAAATATTAATTTTATTATTAGATTGATACATCTTAATTTAATATTTTTAATTCAATATTTAATCTGGAATTATTATTCTTTTTAATTCAAATTAATTTTATTATTATTCGTGATAAATTGATGCTTTGTAATTTAGTATTAAAAATGTATTTTTTTATTGATTAAAAATTAGTTATTTTTTTTTTTTTTTTTCTAAATAAGATTAATCTATTGATATAATACAAAAAAGTTACATAGTAGCCTGGCCGTAAAGGGTTCCGGCCTTAATTAGCACACAACCATGAAAATTGTCTCAGACGGTGGCTACTATGACCAGGCAATTCATTGAGCTCTGGAACCAGAACTGCATCGTGTGGGGGACATGATGCGAAGGCAGAGGGAAGGTAGCAGTGCGCACAACTGCCTCGTCGCATCTGGAGCAATGGAGGCAGGCTCTGCCTCTACCACTTCTGGTGTTCGGATAATGACCAACAACACTGAATTGGCGGGGATTTTCAGCTGAGGAGGTAGGGGAAGCCGAATTGTGGTTGTGTAAAGCAGAGGAGAGGGCGTTGCCGCCGCGTGTGCCACCGCGACAGCTGCGCATGTAGTGGCAAACCATGGTGGAGGTAGGCGCATTTGCAAAGTCAGGAGGGCAGAAGAAGAGTTGACAAAGGAATGTTGAGCAGAATTTACAGAGTGTTGTGGGGAATGGTGGAAGCTAGAGTGCTGAGCAGAAGAGCAGAAGTTACTATGGGAATGGTGGAAGCCATTACCCAAGTCCAGACAGAAAACAAGCTAGCATCTGCGTCCCGTGCTGGTTCGCTCAGTCGGCGCTTCCGCCTGCGGAGGGCAGGCACAATGAAACAAGGGAAGAATGATCAGGTGAATCACCGGAGCCATGCTTATGCAGTTGATGATTTTTCCTCGGCAAGAGTAGGCATTAAATGCCGCCTGCGAGGTGCCGTGAGGATTAATCAAGCTGGTCTTGGAATGGTTGCAGGGGGGCAAGTGACAATCTCGCCCGCCGTCGCCCCGTATCATCGCCTTAAATTCCTTAATTGCCACCCACATCCAAGGTAAAAAGTAGTTATCTTATTATTATGGAAAAAAAACAATTTATAATATATTTAACAAAATTTAT
>APFE031459698.1:50636-109129 GCA_000404065.3 Pinus taeda | reverse complement strand
ATTTCTTTTGCTTTTGAAATTGAGCACATACAGCGCGAAACTACCTTTGAAATAAAAAGACTTCCTCGGGTTGATAATTTATGTGGCGCTTGAATTGGGAAACAATTAAAGCGACCAACAGTACCCAGAGATAAAAAGATTTTTAAAGACTTTCTCTCTTTCTTGAAGTTTGACATGGAGAGCAGAGGTATGAGACTTGCTAAGGAGGATAGTATGACAGTTGATGGAGCCATTCTAACTGCAAATAGTCATGGTGACAAATTTTAGTGTAACAGGAACCATTAGCTTTGAATAGTGGAACCATGAGCTTTGACCACCACCTACGTTGACTTTGACTTTACCTGTTTGGAGGAAAACTTCAAAATGCATTTTCTTCCACATATGGAGGCCATTTTTGAAACTAGATATACCACCAGAATCAATGTAGTGAGCTCTTCAACTTGGCACTGATTTCGCAAGTGTTAGTGTCAGTCAATTCTGCCTATCACCAATGATCAAATATGCTCTTACAAGGTTTTGTTAGGGGTCTCAAGTCAAATTTTAGCATTTCCCTAGTTTTTCAAAATAAAATTTGGTCAGTGGCTAGTGTGTCTAGATCTATTGCTGCTCCTTCAAATTTTTCATGTTCGGGTCACTGCCATCACTAAAAAATCATCATCATCATTGCATTCATATGACCATGGTCTTCATTCAATTCAGTGTCACCATTAGGTCATTATGGTTAGAGTCATCAAAATTTGTCATGTCATTAAAAAAACCGACAAATGAAGGAGTAGCATTAGGGTTTTACTCAAAAGGTTTTTTTCTAAAGTGTGATTCATTTCAAAATAATGTAATAGTTCAATGTTCTCAAGCTGCATTTGAAATTTCAAAAGTTACATAGTTTATTCCAAAAGAACAGTGAAAATATATGGTGGGTCAACCTATAGTTAAGAAATTGATTTCTACAAGATATAAATACCATCTCATTCCATTTCTCTCTTTCATATTCATTGCTAAAGATCTCTCATTCACAAAAAAGTCATCTCCTCAACAATTCAAGGTAGAAATACTCCAAAGGGTCATCCAAATAGTTTTGTTGCATTTTCTGAGGATTTCGTTGCGCTTTCCAGAAATTTGTTGTGTTTTCCTGGCTTTCACTTTGTTTTCTCTCCACAAGGCCCTAAAACTTGTTTTTAGTAGTTTCCAATAGTAGATCAAGTCTTTAGCTACTTTCTACAAGTAATTTTAAGTCTCTTCACCTCTCCATAGGTCTATTTCCCTTGTTTTCATATTGCAAAACCTCTATTACTCCTTACACTGCGTTTTCATTGTTTTCTTAGTGGACTATGTAGAAATTCTATAGACTAGACCCTCTACCCATTTCCTCCCATTTCACTTCCCAAAGGTTCCTAATACCCCTACCCATCTCCCTAAATTTTCCTACCCTCTTTCCCCTTCCCTAGACCCTCAATCCTAGCCCCTCATGCTAATCCCCTGTTTTCCTAATTAGGGTCTTACTTACATACAATCAAAATGGAGGAGCAAAGGAAATCCTATAATAAAGGAGGTCAAACATTGAGATATGAACCACTAAACACTGAGGAGCTGATGTCTTCCCCACTATCCAAGAAATGGTTTGAGAATGTAGAGTGTTTAGGGTTTTGAGTTAGTTCAAAGGGTCAAATACCATGATAAATTGACTAGATTTTTTGCCACTCATTTGGGGAGAGATAAAGTCACAATTGTAGGTTTTAATTTCACTATTTCAACTCAAATCGTAGTAGCAGCCATAGGGATACCCAACAATGGAGAAAAATGGTTTAAGAAATTAGATTTGGGTATGCAAAACTATCAACCTTTCATCATAGACCACTACACACACATCATTAAGAAGATTTTTCCTTTTTCATAGCCCCATGAGAAATTTTCTCCATTTATGAGGGTTATAATGAAATATTTTACATGTGAAGGCAGATTCACAAGATTGTACAAATACCATGTCAGATTTCTCATGCATTTCACAAGGGTAAAGCCAATAAACCTAGCCTACTACCTCTACAAAAGTTTGGCTAAGATGGTAGAGAAGGTGCAACATAGACAAAGTGACCATGAAAAAATCCTTTTTCACCATGCCCTCATAAAGAATATTGTATTACACCATCTTTCTCAAAAGAACATCACTTGGGAAACATTTATTCAGTCGGATGTTTTGTTGTCTTCTGTTGGCCAATCCACAGGCCCAAGTACATCATCAGCACCAGCTAAGAATTTGAAGAGTGGCTCATCTAGCAGACCTGCAGTTGAGAGGATACCTAGGCCTAAAGTGACTTAGACATATCAGAAAGGAAGGAGGCTTGTGTTTAATCCACATTTTGTGGAAGAGGAAAAGCTTACATCAACAACATCATCAAAGCAGGGATCACAATCACAACATGAAGCACCATTGCAAGATGAGGAACCATTTCATCTTGACACTGTCATGGTTGACTTGAAGCTTAATGAGGATCATAAGACAATGGAGTAGGTCATCATGGAGAAATATGTTGAGATGGAAAATCACAAGGGAAATTTATCAAAGGCAAACTTCATGATTTCATTCCTACAACAGAAGAATCAACAATTGAAGTTAAAGCAACTCCTTTTGGAAAAGTATGAGGTTGATGTTGGCAAAGAGGATATAAACGGAAAAGAAGTGATGGATGCAGAGGATTCAAATGAACATCATGAGTAGGTAACAAGGAAAAGGCCAAGGACTAGAGGCCTCAAAAGAGCACTTCAACAAGAAAGAGAGCAAATGACTTCAGTTGACCTAATTACAGTAGAAATCAATGAGAGTAGAGAATTTTTGGCCTGATAGGGTGATTTTTCATTTGTAGAATCTTCTCAAGAGGGCTAAAAAAGGTAATAGGCTACAAAGACACATGGCTGCTCATTATTACATAAGGAATCAAGTTGTTGAGGTTAAAGTCGAGCAGTTGAAATAGAAACTCAATGAAACCCTAATCAAGAAAAAAGGGAAGGTAAAGTTGGATTTTCTTGTTGATGGCTCCCTCATAGCATAGTATGGTACCTGAGGACTTCATAAGAAAATTTTGAGAATTTTTTGATAAATTTTGGATTTTTATGAATTTTTTCACATTTTGACACAGTCACGAAGAAATGGTTTGAGAATGTAGAGTGTTTAGGGTTTTGTGAGTTAGTTCAAAGGGTCAAATACCATGATAAATTGACTAGATTTTTTGCCACTCATTTGGGGAGAGATAAAGTCACAATTGTAGGTTTTAATTTCACTATTTCAACTCAAATCGTAGTAGCAGCCATAGGGATACCCAACAATGGAGAAAAATGGTTTAAGAAATTAGATTTGGGTATGCAAAACTATCAACCTTTCATCATAGACCACTACACACACATCATTAAGAAGATTTTTCCTTTTTCATAGCCCCATGAGAAATTTTCTCCATTTATGAGGGTTATAATGAAATATTTTACATGTGAAGGCAGATTCACAAGATTGTACAAATACCATGTCAGATTTCTCATGCATTTCACAAGGGTAAAGCCAATAAACCTAGCCTACTACCTCTACAAAAGTTTGGCTAAGATGGTAGAGAAGGTGCAACATAGACAAAGTGACCATGAAAAAATCCTTTTTCACCATGCCCTCATAAAGAATATTGTATTACACCATCTTTCTCAAAAGAACATCACTTGGGAAACATTTATTCAGTCGGATGTTTTGTTGTCTTCTGTTGGCCAATCCACAGGCCCAAGTACATCATCAGCACCAGCTAAGAATTTGAAGAGTGGCTCATCTAGCAGACCTGCAGTTGAGAGGATACCTAGGCCTAAAGTGACTTAGACATATCAGAAAGGAAGGAGGCTTGTGTTTAATCCACATTTTGTGGAAGAGGAAAAGCTTACATCAACAACATCATCAAAGCAGGGATCACAATCACAACATGAAGCACCATTGCAAGATGAGGAACCATTTCATCTTGACACTGTCATGGTTGACTTGAAGCTTAATGAGGATCATAAGACAATGGAGTAGGTCATCATGGAGAAATATGTTGAGATGGAAAATCACAAGGGAAATTTATCAAAGGCAAACTTCATGATTTCATTCCTACAACAGAAGAATCAACAATTGAAGTTAAAGCAACTCCTTTTGGAAAAGTATGAGGTTGATGTTGGCAAAGAGGATATAAACGGAAAAGAAGTGATGGATGCAGAGGATTCAGATGAACATCATGAGTAGGTAACAAGGAAAAGGCCAAGGACTAGAGGCCTCAAAAGAGCACTTCAACAAGAAAGAGAGCAAATGACTTCAGTTGACCTAATTACAGTAGAAATCAATGAGAGTAGAGAATTTTTGGCCTGATAGGGTGAATTTTCATTTGTAGAATCTTCTCAAGAGGGCTAAAAAAGGTAATAGGCTACAAAGACACATGGCTGCTCATTATTACATAAGGAATCAAGTTGTTGAGGTTAAAGTCGAGCAGTTGAAATAGAAACTCAATGAAACCCTAATCAAGAAAAAAGGGAAGGTAAAGTTGGATATTCTTGTTGATGGCTCCCTCATAGCATAGTATGGTACCTGAGGACTTGATAAGAAAATTTTGAGAATTTTTTGATAAATTTTGGATTTTTATGAATTTTTTCACATTTTGACACAGTCACGAAGAAATGGTTTGAGAATGTAGAGTGTTTAGGGTTTTGTGAGTTAGTTCAAAGGGTCAAATACCATGATAAATCGACTAGATTTTTTTCCACTCATTTGGGGAGAGATAAAGTCACAATTGTAGGTTTTAATTTCACTATTTCAACTCAAATCATAGTAGCAGCCATAGGGATACCCAACAATGGAGAAAAATGGTTTAAGAAATTAGATTTGGGTATGCAAAACTATCAACCTTTCATCATAGACCACTACACACACATCATTAAGAAGATTTTTCCTTTTTCATAGCCCCATGAGAAATTTTCTCCATTTATGAGGGTTATAATGAAATATTTTACATGTGAAGGCAGATTCACAAGATTGTACAAATACCATGTCAGATTTCTCATGCATTTCACAAGGGTAAAGCTAATAAACCTAGCCTACTACCTCTACAAAAGTTTGGCTAAGATGGTAGAGAAGGTGCAACATAGACAAAGTGACCATGAAAAAATCCTTTTTCACCATGCCCTCATAAAGAATATTGTATTACACCATCTTTCTCAAAAGAACATCACTTGGGAAACATTTATTCAGTCGGATGTTTTGTTGTCTTCTGTTGGCCAATCCACAGGCCCAAGTACATCATCAGCACCACCTAAGAATTTGAAGAGTGGCTCATCTAGCAGACCTGCAGTTGAGAGGATACCTAGGCCTAAAGTGACTTAGACATATCAGAAAGGAAGGAGGCTTGTGTTTAATCCACATTTTGTGGAAGAGGAAAAGCTTACATCAACAACATCATCAAAGCAGGGATCACAATCACAACATGAAGCACCATTGCAAGATGAGGAACCATTTCATCTTGACACTGTCATGGTTGACTTGAAGATTAATGAGGATCATAAGACAATGGAGTAGGTCATCATGGAGAAATATGTTGAGATGGAAAATCACAAGGGAAATTTATCAAAGGCAAACTTCATGATTTCATTCCTACAACAGAAGAATCAACAATTGAAGTTAAAGCAACTCCTTTTGGAAAAGTATGAGGTTGATGTTGGCAAAGAGGATATAAACGGAAAAGAAGTGATGGATGCAGAGGATTCAGATGAACATCATGAGTAGGTAACAAGGAAAAGGCCAAGGACTAGAGGCCTCAAAAGAGCACTTCAACAAGAAAGAGAGCAAATGACTTCAGTTGACCTAATTACAGTAGAAATCAATGAGAGTAGAGAATTTTTGGCCTGATAGGGTGAATTTTCATTTGTAGAATCTTCTCAAGAGGGCTAAAAAAGGTAATAGGCTACAAAGACACATGGCTGCTCATTATTACATAAGGAATCAAGTTGTTGAGGTTAAAGTCGAGCAGTTGAAATAGAAACTCAATGAAACCCTAATCAAGAAAAAAGGGAAGGTAAAGTTGGATTTGCTTGTTGATGGCTCCCTCATAGCATAGTATGGTACCTGAGGACTTGATAAGAAAATTTTGAGATTTTTTTGATAAATTATGGATTTTTATGAATTTTTTCACATTTTGACATAGTCACGAAGAAATGTTTTGAGAATGTAGAGTGTTTAGGGTTTTGTGAGTTAGTTCAAAGGGTCAAATACCATGATAAATTGACTAGATTTTTTGCCACTCATTTGGGGAGAGATAAAGTCACAATTGTAGGTTTTAATTTCACTATTTCAACTCAAATCGTAGTAGCAGCCATAGGGATACCCAACAATGGAGAAAATTGGTTTAAGAAATTAGATTTGGGTATGCAAAACTATCAACCTTTCATCATAGACCACTACACACACATCATTAAGAATATTTTTCCTTTTTCATAGCCCCATGAGAAATTTTCTCCATTTATGAGGGTTATAATGAAATATTTTACATGTGAAGGCAGATTCACAAGATTGTACAAATACCATGTCAGATTTCTCATGCATTTCACAAGGGTAAAGCCAATAAACCTAGCCTACTACCTCTACAAAAGTTTGGCTAAGATGGTAGAGAAGGTGCAACATAGACAAAGTGACCATGAAAAAATCCTTTTTCACCATGCCCTCATAAAGAATATTGTATTACACCATATTTCTCAAAAGAACATCACTTGGGAAACATTTATTCAGTCGGATGTTTTGTTGTCTTCTGTTGGCCAATCCACAGGCCCAAGTACATCATCAGCACCACCTAAGAATTTGAAGAGTGGCTCATCTAGAAGACCTGCAGCTGAGAGGATACCTAGGCCTAAAGTGACTTAGACATATCAGAAAGGAAGGAGGCTTGTGTTTAATCCACATTTTGTGGAAGAGGAAAAGCTTACATCAACAACATCATCAAAGCAGGGATCACAATCACAACATGAAGCACCATTGCAAGATGAGGAACCATTTCATCTTGACACTGTCATGGTTGACTTGAAGCTTAATGAGGATCATAAGACAATGGAGTAGGTCATCATGGAGAAATATGTTGAGATGGAAAATCACAAGGGAAATTTATCAAAGGCAAACTTCATGATTTCATTCCTACAACAGAAGAATCAACAATTGAAGTTAAAGCAACTCCTTTTGGAAAAGTATGAGGTTGATGTTGGCAAAGAGGATATAAACAGAAAAGAAGTGATGGATGCAGAGGATTCAAATGAACATCATGAGTAGGTAACAAGGAAAAGGCCAAGGACTAGAGGCCTCAAAAGAGCACTTCAACAAGAAAGAGAGCAAATGACTTCAGTTGACCTAATTACAGTAGAAATCAATGAGAGTAGAGAATTTTTGGCCTGATAGGGTGAATTTTCATTTGTAGAATCTTCTTAAGAGGGCTAAAAATGGTAATAGGCTACAAAGACACATGGCTGCTCATTATTACATAAGGAATCAAGTTGTTGAGGTTAAAGTCGAGCAGTTGAAATAGAAACTCAATGAAACCCTAATCAAGAAAAAAGGGAAGGTAAAGTTGGATTTGCTTGTTGATGGCTCCCTCATAGCATAGTATGGTACCTGAGGACTTGATAAGAAAATTTTGAGATTTTTTTGATAAATTTTGGATTTTTATGAATTTTTTCACATTTTGACACAGTCACGAAGAAATGGTTTGAGAATGTAGAGTGTTTAGGGTTTTGTGAGTTAGTTCAAAGGGTCAAATACCATGATAAATTGACTAGATGTTTTGCCACTCATTTGGGGAGAGATAAAGTCACAATTGTAGTTTTTAATTTCACTATTTCAACTCAAATCGTAGTAGCAGCCATAGGGATACCCAACAATGGAGAAAAATGGTTTAAGAAATTAGATTTGGGTATGCAAAACTATCAACCTTTCATCATAGACCACTACACACACATCATTAAGAAGATTTTTCCTTTTTCATAGCCCCATGAGAAATTTTCTCCATTTATGAGGGTTATAATGAAATATTTTACATGTGAAGGCAGATTCACAAGATTGTACAAATACCATGTCAGATTTCTCATGCATTTCACAAGGGTAAAGCCAATAAACCTAGCCTACTACCTTTACAAAAGTTTGGCTAAGATGGTAGAGAAGGTGCAACATAGACAAAGTGACCATGAAAAAATCCTTTTTCACCATGCCCTCATAAAGAATATTGTATTACACCATCTTTCTCAAAAGAACATCACTTGGGAAACATTTATTCAGTCGGATGTTTTGTTGTCTTCTGTTGGCCAATCCACAGGCCCAAGTACATCATCAGCACCAGCTAAGAATTTGAAGAGTGGCTCATCTAGCAGACCTGCAGTTGAGAGGATACCTAGGCCTAAAGTGACTTAGACATATTAGAAAGGAAGGAGGCTTGTGTTTAATCCACATTTTGTGGAAGAGGAAAAGCTTACATCAACAACATCATCAAAGTAGGGATCACAATCACAACATGAAGCACCATTGCAAGATGAGGAACCATTTCATCTTGACACTGTCATGGTTGACTTGAAGCTTAATGAGGATCATAAGACAATGGAGTAGGTCATCATGGAGAAATATGTTGAGATGGAAAATCACAAGGGAAATTTATCAAAGGCAAACTTCATGATTTCATTCCTACAACAGAAGAATCAACAATTGAAGTTAAAGCAACTCCTTTTGGAAAAGTATGAGGTTGATGTTGGCAAAGAGGATATAAACAGAAAAGAAGTGATGGATGCAGAGGATTCAGATGAACATCATGAGTAGGTAACAAGGAAAAGGCCAAGGACTAGAGGCCTCAAAAGAGCACTTCAACAAGAAAGAGAGCAAATGACTTCAGTTGACCTAATTATAGTAGAAATCAATGAGAGTAGAGAATTTTTGGCCTGATAGGGTGAATTTTCATTTGTAGAATCTTCTCAAGAGGGATAAAAAAGGTAATAGGCTACAAAGAAACATGGCTGCTCATTATTACATAAGGAATCAAGTTGTTGAGGTTAAAGTCGAGCAGTTGAAATAGAAACTCAATGAAACCCTAATCAAGAAAAAAGGGAAGGTAAAGTTGGATTTGCTTGTTGATGGCTCCCTCATAGCATAGTATGGTACCTGAGGACTTGATAAGAAAATTTTGAGAATTTTTTGATAAATTTTGGATTTTTATGAATTGTTTCACATTTTGACACAGTCACGAAGTCAAAAACGTAGTGTGCTCCACGCTGCACTTTTTCTAGGGAGCTCCAAATCACTTTTTGTTTACGTATCTAGATTTGGCAAGGTTTATAAATCACATTTGGCCTGGCGAAAGCATACTTTTAGAAGGTTTTGACAGGTGAAAATGCCCAAAAACCACCTAAAAACCACCTTTCTGCCACCTTGTTGAAGACCACACCATGTTTTTTAAAGTACCTATGGGAGAATGTAGTTTTGAGCGGCTAGAAGTGACCTTTTCGAGCTCCCAAAGAGTCCGTCATGTAGTAGACATCTACAACTTTCCAATGAGTGATCAAGAGCAGAATTTGGACTTCAGGAAGGCCTTCAAAATCCAGTTCTCCCAAATTTGTTGTGTTTTCTCCAGGTTCACTACGTTTTTGGCTGATTTTGCCACGTTTTTGCCTGTGACATCTTTTCTTTAGTTTTGTTGGATTCGAATTTTTATGGTGTAATTGATTAACCTTGATGTAATTATGATATAATCATAAGTAAATAGTCTTGTTAAATTTGTTTTATGTAAATTTAGGCTTCATTAATGAGAGTGGTTTGAGTCGAAGTTTAATTGGAGGAGTTGTTTCAACTTTCCAAGACATTAGGGTTTGGTTGGAACACCTCATGTAGCAGTTCCTAGAATCATGGATTCAACCCCTAAGAGCAGACATATATTGCTTTGATCTATATGTATCATTTTCTTAGTCATAGAATAGGTTGGACATCAGAGGTGAGAACATCTGTAGCTTGTATTTCAACTCTTTATTCAAGAAATCAAAGGATCAGTTGCAACTATTATCTAGGAATTCATGCGCAGTAAGTTTGTGATGATGCATTTTCTCTCTTATAGTTTTTTATGAATGATATACATCTCTCCTTTCCATATCTTATTTCTTTATTGACTTTCCTTAAAGGTTTTAAGAAAAATTCTTTGCATAAATCTCTGTTTTGATGGGAATATCATTTTTTGTAAGTTTCCTTATTTCTAAATGAATTCATGGTGCACATGTTCATTAAGACCGTCTTCTTCTTTCAAACACTACACTACACCGAAAAACCATAAAGCCATCACAAAATTATTGCTACCTTGCTCCTCTATATTTTTGTTGTTGTAACTCTTTGATCCTTTTGACTTAGCTACCTGGTTTTCATCCCTTGTCCAACATCAAAACATAAAACTTTCAAAACCATACCTGAGCCTAACATATCTAGCCTAAAATCATTTCCCATTCTAGTCATCACTGACTGTGAATTCATAGAGAAATCGCTCTCTAGTTTAGCAGGGTTAGCTGCTAATTCACAAGTGGTTTGAGGTTACCTCTTTCGATTTCCCTTCTCAACCTTGGGATATTGTGGAGGATAATGTTTTGGTGTCTTTTCCAGGGAAATGACTAATATATTATTCTTGGGATTAGTTCTACAAGTCCATTGAAGACTGGTTCTGTGGGTGATAGATTATAGTATTCGAAGAAGGCCGATTTCAAAAATCACATCAAGTTCAAGGTACAAAAACGCTGGCTCCTAAAAGACACACGAGGTAAAATCCTGACCCAAATCCACCTTTGTTTGTTGATGATCTAGAGAAATTGTTGAGGAAACTCAAATCCCCTCTTCCTGAAAGTGGAACTCGAAAATTGGTAAGAACCACTTCTTTGCCTGATCAATTGTTTACTGTTGAAGATCTTTCTTTTGATATCCAATTCGAGCTATCTCTATTTTGATCAAAGTCTAAATATTTTCTTTCAGAAGTAGTATTTGACCCTTTTAAGTTTGATTCCTACTTGCCTACTTCTAAATATCTATTTTCTAATCTTGATCACGAGGTTTGGTTAAACTTTGATAAGATCCAAAGCCTAGCTGACTAGCTTCATATCACCACTGAAAAGGCCTACATCCAATATCAACTTGAAATTTTGTCTGTTGCTACATCCTCTACTGTACCACCAAATACATCAGCCACTACATATGTTATTGTTAATCCACCACTACCAATAATGTAAACTTTGAAATAGGAATTGATATTGTTACCCATTTCATACAGATAGCAAAAAAGTGACCCGATTTTGAAAAGGGGCGATGCAGAACACACATATTTTTTTCAGAACATAGTTTTTGACACTTTAAATTTTCTTATGTACATTACATTTTAGAATGTTAGTGATTTGCATGTTGATTTAGAAAAGTGGTGATTTGCATCCAGCCCTTTCTTAAAAGACCTATTTTTTTTACTTTAAATTTCTAATGTATGAAATGTAAATAATTATTTTCTAAATTTAACAATTTTTTATGTATTAAGTGTGGATATTTTTTTTAAATGTTACATTTTTTTACACTTTAAATTTTTTTATGTCAATTTTTTACATAAAAAAACAAATATAAATATATATATAAACATAAAAATAAAAAACAAGTTATCGCATGAACCATGAATTTTTTGAATATATATATATATATATTATATATCAGAACTAAAATATAAAAAATTTAAAAGCTTAAACAAAAACTACCAAAAAAATTAATTAAAAATAAACAAATTAAAAAAAATAATTAATTAATTAAAAAAAACCAATAAATCTACAAAACTATTAAATCAAGATTAAAAAACCTAAAAAAAAACAAAAAAAAACTCAATATTATTCAATTTATGTATATATATTATATTAATTCTTAAATTTTATAAAATATATATTTATAAAAATAAATTTAAAAAAACTGAAAACATTTTAAATTTAATATATATATATAATATATATATATTATGTATATATATATATATATATTGGATTTAAAAAAAATAAAAATAAAAGAAATATATTATTTTTCAAATTTTTTAATAAAAGACATTTAAAACTTAAAAATATATTTACGATTAAAACTTTAAAAAACATATATGAACATAGTACCACCACCCAGGGCTGTGCCCCTACAGGCAGTTGGGCAATGGGTGTCCAATTCTGCGAATCGGACAGCCATCGTCCGGCTGCCCGAGGGGCACGGGCGGCCAAGCGGTGGCTATCCGATTCTTGGAATCGAATAACCACCGCCTATCCGCCCATGGGGGTGGCTATCTGATTCTCGGAATCAGATAGTGACCACTCGTCTGTTGAGATTTTCTGTTTGTAACAAAATAGGAAAAATATCAGCTAATGACAACAATAGGGATTCAGTTCCTAGATTAGCTCCAGGTTGTTGGGAGGGAGTTAATGCCTCCTATATTTGATGTGAGGGAGTTAATGAGGCTGTTAGATTCTCTATGCTATATAACAGGAAACCATTCGGATGGTTTGCTAAGAGGGTGAGAGTTTTATGAGGTTTTCATTATGTAATCTCCTGTTTTGATTAATAAATTCCTGATGCCTATGTTTGGTGGACGTAGCCCAGATTGGTTGGGTGAACCACGTTAAAAACTGTGTTTTTTGTGCATCATTAAATCTACTGTGTTATTTGTTGTTTAATTAAGCTGTGCATCTCTCCAACAAACTGGAGCTCCCAACAGCTCTCCTAAAATCAGGGAGGCTTGGCTCCCAGGACTTGAGATAGACAGCAGTTAACCTTCACTTGCTCGGCTGCCTCTTTGATGCATTGATGTGGCTGCTTGTGGTCCGAGCTTTCTGAAGGAGGATTCGAAGTAGGGAGTCATCAATGAGGGGGACACCCTCCTATAAATCCTCTCCCTTGTCTTCCTCGAATATTGGCTGCCAAATGCTCATTAAACCTTTGACTTTGTCTCAAAATTGACAAAAAATCTGCATAAAGCACACATTAGACTTCATGGCATAATGACTAACCCAACTCACTCTATTAACATAAATATAATCAAAAACATGCAATAAACTAATGAGAATGGTGGATTAAGCTAAGTTAAGATGCAAAATGGCCCATATAATTACCCATTTATGGGGCTCATCAATTAGATACATCCCCAAGTTGCAGCTAACCATGGGGAATTACATAGTGACTAATGATTTCTTCGTGATGGATGTGTTGGACACTAATGCGATGTTAGGAGTTCAATGGCTCTACTACATTGGAAAGTATACTATGGAAAGCGGAACATGGAGATGGGATTCAAAGATCCATGGATGGCAGAAAGGTAGTCTTGAGGGCCATGCATCAATATCCACCGAGGATAGTATTGTCTAATAGTATGGAAGCAACCTTCAGGCGGCGTAATATAGAGTGGGCAATTGAGTCCTTTATTATAGACGAGACAGTTGGCTCAGCCGTGATAGCATCCTAATGGCATTCAAGTATTGCTCTGTAAACCATCAGATAGGGTTTTTGAGCATGTTATATAATTGGAGGAGAGTGTACATGTGGTCATTACCAACCCCTACCGACATCCCAAGGTTTGCAAAGATGAAATTGGGAAGGCTATTAAGGAGTTGTTGAGGTTGGTTCACATTCGGCCTAGTTCCAGCCCTTTTGCTTCTTTAGTGATCATGGCCAAGAAGAAAGACAATACCTTGCAAATGTGTATTGACTAACGGGCTCTTAATAAGAGAACAATCAAGAACCGGTATCCCATCCTCAGGATAGACGAGTTGATGGATGAACTAAAGGGAGCCAAATATTTTCTGAAGATTGATCTTCATTCAGGCTATTATTAGATTCAAGTTCGAGAGAAGGACATCTCGAAGACAACTTTTAGGTGCCATTATGGGCACTACAAGTTCCTGGTTAGGCCATTTGGGCTAACCAATGCCCCTGCAACTTTCCAGTCATGCATGAACCATGTGTCCAATAAATAGTTGTGGAAGTACTTGATGGTTTTCTTTGATGATATATTGGTCTATAGCAAGATGTGGGAGGACCATCTTAGGCACTTATATGAGGTATTGGGGATTCTAGAGGAGCAGGAACTATATGCAAAAGGAATCCAAGTGTGAGTTTGACATGGCAGAGATGCTCTACTGAGGGCATGTGATTGGGAATGATGGGGTTCAGGTCCTGTTACCGCTCAAACTAGCAGGGGTCCTAAAAGGGGATCCTTGAAGCGCTGCCACTAGGTCAAGGGAAACAATGGAGCAATAGCCCACTGTCACCTCGGCTAAGGCTTCATACTCTTTATAGACTTTCACTGATGGAAGGAGACCCATTATAATAAGGATCACGAAATTGAATGAACCAATGATAGGATGAGAGGTGATTCTAAAATCCTATTCAGAAGAGAGGCTCAGATATATGGCTTGCTTGCTTTGAAAGCAAAATGAAAGGCTCTCAGGATGAGAGGTGATACTAAAATCCTATTCACAAGAGAGGCTCAGATATATGGCTTGCTTGCCTTGAAAGCAAAATGAAAGGCTCTCTAGAAAGGGCTTAGGGGAATTCTAAGAGCTAAGGTTTGAGTATATTACTCGTCAAGAAGATTCTTAGCTCCTAAAATCCCTGTGGAAACTTGGCTTCCAAGTGGTCTTTGTGAAATTGGCTTCAATAAGTTGTGGGACCACACGGGACAAAGTGGACCCGACGTTAGGTCAAGGGAATAGGGTTGAGCAACCAATGATGTGCTTGACCAAATCAGGGAGGAGAAGGGGTCAAGGAAGGAATTTTTAATGAAAGGTAATGCAATGATCTAGTGAGGTTTCTAGCCAAGGGAAACCTAGGGCAAGGAACAGTCCCCGAACTAGGGCTTGTAATATCTTGAGATTTCACCATCGGATTTGCTTGAAATTTGGAGGGCCTCTAGAAAAAACTCCAGCGCAATTGTAGATGAACAATTGAGGTATTTGGATGGCTAGATTGTGAGATAAGTGATGCCCTACGAGACCTACTAGGTTAGGACTAGAAAAAAAGAGGTGGGGGAAGAAAATAAGCTTTAAGGTGATCACCTTATGGTGGACAAGTGCCTAATCCTTTAGGGTGATTTGGAGTCAAGAGTAATTAGGACTATGGACATTGAATTTTCTATGTCAAGGAGGCCTCAAAGACAACTTCGCATAGCATTAGGGCAAAGCAGCAAAAGCAGCTCCAAGAACTTTATACTTTGTTTTGCAAAATTGATGGCTTATCAAGATGAATTTCAATGAAGAAGCATCTCTAGGAACATTCATTCATTATACATGGCCCATACATGAAACATCACTATCTAGAAACCGAATTTCCAAAACTTCGAATAAATGGATGCAGTAAATTAGCCCTAGTATAGTGAAATCCAAGCAACAATGTATGTGACAAAATGGAAAGAGATAATAACATTAAATTGTACTTACATGTATAAAGAGTATATCCAACCATCAAGAGTTTGCCAATCAAGAAGTTCCAAGACAAGAGAATAATCCAAACATCAAAATTCATTCCATGCTCCAAAATTTGTCCTCCAAGAAGGATAGCGAAATTCTCAAGAGAGATATAAGTCCAATCCAAGTGATGATGCTAAAATGAATTCACATCACTTGTATTTATACACTTCTAATGAGTTTGATTTAGCTAATTAGGCCTATATTAGCCCTAAAATAAAATAATGTGTAAAATAACTAACTTTTGGTGACAAGCCCACCAAACTAGCTCATAAACAAAAGAATAAACCTCTCAAGAGGTCGAATGATCAATAGTACATGTCATTGGGCCTTCTAAGAGGTCTAATGAAGTCCATAAGTGCCATAATGAGAAATAGGACTCTCAAAAGTAGCAGAGAAGGGGTTGGCTCCTTGCTCTCCAAATAATAACCCTGTGGTGCTCCCAATGGGTATGGGGGCATACAAGTAATCTCATGGGTCTCCAAGTAGATCAAAGATGCTTGTAAACCATCTGCATGGGCTCAGATGATGGTGTAAGTGATGCCACATCATCATATAGGTCTTGGTTCATCTGCCAAGGGCATAGTACAACTGTGGGGCCGGCAAGGCATTGCGAACTAGGTGCATCTTCCTCGTCCAATAGGTGAATCTCTAGCAATCTTTGAGCGTCTCTGGGGATCCATGGAGTGTCGTCTATTGCTGTGGAGGCCCGTGGCTCTCTACACACACCCTACATGTGCCAATGTAGCCCTCTGGAGGGTTAGGACCCCGTATAGGAAGACCAAACCCAAAATGGAGACCATCTACAATCCTGCATAAGATCCATGTGTCCCCTAGCCTTCTAGTACAACAAGTCATTTAAAGAAATCAAGTTAAAGAGCTTACAAACTATGGACAATAGGTGGGCACTTCATAATGGCATGTCCTACCATAGTGGGCTTTGGCATGTGCTAATGTCTCCAAGCTCCAAAGGAGGGGGTTAACCAAGTACCCTGTTAGGCAGTTTTTACCTTTAGAGGGGATGGTATGTCCAAGGTACATCCTTCAAATGGTGGTGGCATGTGATAAAGAGATGAATGGAATAGGGAATGAAAGGGGCAATCATGGGCCACATGTCGGGGTACAAGGATAGCTAATAAAAGGAAGCCCACACTTGGGTATGTAATGTATAGGAGGGAGCAATAGTGATGCATGAGATATCTCGACCTTGATTTTTCCACCCTTCTTTATATGTCATTTGCCTTTTATGATTTTTCTTTGATCAACTTCTCAGGGCTCAAAGGATAAGAGCATGATGCATAAGGTATAGTAGTGGATACCCCTTTTAAGGTAGGGTGGTTCATTGCCCACCAGGGTTGGGACAATCATGAGTTCCAGAATGATAAAAGAGGCTCATCTAGGGCCTATAGGAACCTGGGTGATGGCCATGGGTATAGGGTAGAGCTCATGCATTTGGATTTTGCCCACGTGCTAAATGTGTTTGTCCCAACCATCTTTTGCATTTTGTGGTACATTTTCCTGTTGAATGTGGCCAATTATGCTTTTACCTTTCTTATCAGCTGCATCAACCTCCGGGGCATCGTTTCAAGCCCGACCTAAGGTGTGGGCATGGGAAAGGAGAGGCTAACCCTATGTGGGCCCAATGGGGACATGTGGACCCAGGTGGGAGGAATAATGAATGGGGCTATAATGAATGGAAGGGGAGTAGTATATGTGGATGAGGGAGTGGGACCACGCAACCAAAATCAAGGTTTCTCATGTAGTACCACCCTAAAGCCCAAAGGTCAGTAAAATAGATCCCCCACGGGACTAAGATGCAAGGGTAACATCCAAAGGAGGTCTAGGGGACAGAAGCACAGACCTAGCCACTCTTTCTGTAAAATCCCCCCATTAATCCATGCCCATAAGTGTCCATGATAAGCAAACTACAACACTCAATTACCAAATGACAAGGCATAACTTTAGGTTCAGGAGACCCACCTTCAAACTACGACCATGACAGATGAGTGAAGGACCACATGGTTGGCTCAGGTGGTGGAGAAATGGCACAACAAGCTAGTTGGTGGCTGCAAGGGGTTGCTAGCTGGTGGCTAAGGAACATCTTGGAGAAAAATATTCTCTTGGGATATCACCCACAAAATGGTGGGTAACAGGTCCATCAGGAGAAAATTCGGGCAATCATCGAATGGCCTGCCCCAAAAAATATAACTGGACTGAAAAGCTTCCTTGGCCTCTGCACATATTATAGAAATTTTGTTAATGGGTTCTCACTTCTCACAGTTGACAGCGCCTCTGTTAATTTTAGGTATGTTCTATGCTTAGCGCAATTTACTTCAATTTTCCATATTAGCTCAATATCAATTCCAAATTAGCAATCACATTTAGCATGATAGTAAAATGCAGATAGAACATAAACATAAATCGCAGAAGAACAAGCTAAGACAAGAGGACACAAGATGTGGCGCCAGCCAAGGACAAACCCTAATGTGGGGAAACCCTTGATCAATTCTTCTTATGTTCTTCAATAGTTCAGCAGAGAGATAGAGATGGTACATATACATCAAAAGTCAACATTTTGACTTGACAAAATAAGAGCAAAGATATTCACTGAGAAGAAAACACATGAGGTAGTTGATCTGAACACGTGATTCCGTCACCATGCTGCACCCATCACTGTGTTGCACTTCATTACACCATGTTGCACTATTCATGATCACTATGTTGCACGCAACAGTGTGCTGCATTAACCATACTGCATCCAACAGTGTGCTACATTCATTATCACCATGCTGCACCCAACAGTTAGTGCATTCATTGTCCATGTTGCATCCACCCAAGTTGCACCCAACATTGAGTTGTTCTCATTATGGTCTTGTTCCCATCACTGCACTATGTTGCACCTATCATACACTCAATGCATGCTGCAAATTGCAATACATCATGTTGCTACTATACATCCATGCCCATCATCACGCTACAGCCATTGTGCTACACCATGTTGCTCCATGCACCTTACTGCACCATGCTGCCCATGCACCTTTCTGCACAATGTTGCACCGTGCTGCCCATGCACCATACTGTCACCTAACACACCATGTCCATCATCACTACACTGCAATATTGCATCTAATTACCAGCCTTAGCTGCTTGCTATGGCTTGCAGCCTAGCAGAGCAGCTAAGCCATAGTAGCAGACTCCTTCAATAGGTCAAACGAACAGCTTCTCCCTCAGTCCTCTAATGTCGAGACAGCTGCTCTCAAACATACCTAATCCATGTCTTGTTCAGCAGACCTTATTTTCTCAGAATTTTGAGTAGAAGTTGCTCCTACAGCAGTGAATACAGGGGTAGAAGCATCAGCATATCTGATCCATAGTAAAAGAAGACATCTTCAGGCAGCCAAAGGGATCTTCAGGTACAGCAGTGGCATCAGCACATTAGAGCGGATCAGTGGTAGAGACATCTTCAGGCATTCATTGGATCTTCATCTGTGACATACTTTGCTTCAACAAGTTTTGAAGGCTTCTCAAAACAGAAGTAGAATTGTGTTAAACAAGTCTATCTCAACGAGGAAGAGGTATCATCAATGGCATCTTGCAATCAAAAGAAAAGGGTCATCTTCAAGTCTGAGTGCTCATCAAGGTCTATAGTATATCAGCGGCACAAAAGGAAAATTTCATATCAATAGCTTGAGGTATGTGACATGTTTTGTATCATGGTCAAATAGAAAGCCTAAAGAAGTATACATGAAGCAGCTCAGGAGTTTGGCACACTATTGAATATCTAAGGGTTTGAGAAGAGAGAGGCATGCTGGTCTGAGAAGCATTAAGTAGAAAGAATTTATGATGTTGGGGTTTGTGCCAGAATCTACTTCCGATAGGGTTTGATTGTTGACCAGAGACTTGTATGGCAGAATTTCGTGGAGTTGTTGCTAAGATTTGACAAAGGCATATGTATCTATAGGAGAGCTATTGAGACAGGATTCGTTTTGACAAGAGCTACTTACGCAGGATAAATTTTTGATATTGATATTGACGAACTAGTGCCATATTACTGTGACCAAGTCAGCAAATTATTTTATATTGTTTATATTGACTTTTGAGCAGAGGTGGATCGAGTCAGGTTAGAGCTTGAGAATACTTCAGGGTGACACGGTGGTGCTAGGGCAAGTTGGACCTTGCACAGGGCGTTCGTGCTTCAGTAGGCCCTGATAAAATCTGATTATTGGAGCGTCATCCCAGTTGGAGTTTGTAAATCAGGGAGTCGAAGCTTCCTTCAGGTTGGAGCTTATAAACAAGAGGGTTAGAGACTCCTTTAGTTGATGCTAAAAATCTTGGAAGTCGGAGCTTACTAATTGATGTAAATTTTGAAGACCTATATTAAGAAGCATTCAGTGGCTTTTCTCCAGGAAGGGTTTCCACCTAAAAATCTCTTTTGTATTGTCTTGATGTCGTGCATGTATGTCACCCAAACCCCTCAGGTTACCATTAGAGGAATGGGGTGTATATATAGTATATATATATATAATTATATATAATATATAATATAATCAATGTTTGCAGTAATCATTATTGGGTATTATCGGCGCAGGGAAAAAATCGGAAAAAATTCGTAAAAATCGGAAAAAAAATCGTAAAAATCGGGAAAAAAACCGGTAAAATCGGGAAAGAATCGTAACATACAAAAACATTCATTTTTTTTTCAATTTTTTTAATATCTAAAGCATCTACAACATAAAATACCTACATTGACACATAAATATGATAAAAGAACTAATATATAAGATTTTTAATATCATTTCTAGTGCTACATCACACATAACAGTGAATCATGTCCTGAATAGTAAGTCTTGACTCATGACTCCCAACTCAGCCTCAAAATATCAACAAAAAATATAATAATGTATCTCATGAGTCATATCATGAGTCATAATGTCATATACAATGAAATGAACCAAATAACTAAAGTCTAATACTATTGATTTCCTCTGCCCCTCTTGCGAGAAAATGCAATAGCTTTCCCTTTTCCTCTAGATGTAGATGTCGGTGGAGTTGGCAGTGGACTCTACTGTGCTCTAGAAGCTGAAGAACTAGGAGCTATATGAGGTAGACCATGTCCTCTACTGGTGGCAAGGGTAACCCAGGTAGGTGGTGCCACCTCCTCCTCCTGTTTCTCTGCCTCTTCCTCCTCCTCCCCCTCCACTACCTCCTACTCTAATCAATCATCAGCAGACTATATAAGAGGCCTCTCGGCCTCAACCCTCCATGCGGCAGTGGTGTTAATCCCATCGAATAAGATGGCCTCCATATCAGGTGTCCTCTCAAGTTGCCCCACCCACAATCGAAGATTGTAGTAGACGTAGACCATGTGATTAAGTCGTTGGGACTCCAACCTGTACAAAGATCATGAAAGAATTATTATTAAAAAAAAAATATTCTTTAATGAATTCAAAAAATTATTTGGAAATTTGCAATATTTAACTTTTAAGTGTTAACCTGTTGCGCTTATTGTTGTGTATTTTTCCAAATACGCTCCAGTTGCGCTCACATCCTGAGGAGCTACATGTTTGGCTGAGAATTCGAATGGCAAGCTTTTGCAGAAGAGGTAACCTAGCACCATACATTCTCCAACATGCATCTACAACAAAATTACAAATAAAATTTTAAATATTTAATAAACATAAGAAAAAAATGAAATTTGAAAGTTGAAACAAAGTATGAAGTTATGAACTTGAAGAGAATGAAATTTGAAACAAACTAAAAAATACCTGGCATTTTAGTCGTCCTATCAATCACAGCCATGTCAAAGCCAAATGTGCCACCTGCCATCCTATATGTCTCAATTTCTTTGGAGATTTATGCACGTTCTGCTGGAGATCGCACCATCCTCTAAACACAGGTTAAGAATCCATCCATGATCTCAGCATCAAATACGAACCCACATGGGTAAGAAAATGTGGGGTTCAGGTAGATCTTTGCACCATGAACGGGACGTTGGAGTGTGTTGTTTCATCGTTCATCAATCACTTCCCATAGGAGGAGTTGTCTCTGAAACCCCTCATCTCCCTTATCATCATAGTAGGCCCAAAAGGATTCTTTCGCCCTGTCCATGGCCTCATACAAATAGCCCATTGCGAGCTTCTCACCATCAACTAATCAAAGAACCTTTACCAAAAGTTCAGTAACGGTGCACACCTCCTGCACTCCCGCCCAGAAGTCTTCCTGGTATGAAACTAGTCTGCATATGGCCTCTCCCTCTGGTTTGCGGCTCATTGTCAAAGCACGTCACTCCTCTGAAAGAAAAATTCTCTTCACATCCCACATAGAATTCAAGAGGGATTGAAGAGATATGAAACTGGTGGCAAACTGTGTAATGGCGGAGCGCACCAACTCTTTGTTGTCGGTGAATTTTCTCATCAAGCTAAGCACAGATGTATGATTATATATAAATTTTGTAATGCTTTTTTATGACTCACCAGTATTTTTGACAAAGGAAATTTTCCCTATGTCCTCCAACATCAAATCAATACAATGTGCAGCACAAGGTGTCCAAAATGAAGTAGGATGCCTCTCCATAAACATCCTGCCAGCAGTAACATAATTTGCAGCATTGTCCATTATGAATTGGACATGTTCTACACCCACCTCCAAAATAAACACATCCAACAAATCACGTAAGGTTTTTGCATCTTCGATATGTGAAGATGCACCAACAAATTTCATAAACATAGTCCCCTTGGGACAACTAACCAAGAAGTTTACAAGGGTTCTCCCCTTCTGGTCGATCCAACCATCTGACATCACAGTGCATCCTGTTTGTGCCCATGATGCCCTAAACTCTTCCAATCTTTCGATGCAGTCAACCTTTTCATTTTGAAGAATCCGCCCTCTAAAGTCATCATAAGAAGGGATTTTGTACCCTAGGGCAACAGTTGCAATAGCATCAACAGCAAGCTGAAAAATGGATTATTCCCAATGTTCCACCAAGGTTCCAGGACGAGGGGGCGAGGGAGCGAGGGAGCGGCCCATGCAAAAGCTCCCTACCATTTTTTAGGAAACGTGGGGGAGCGTCAGGGTCTTAAAAATTTATAAATATAAAATATAATTTATTAATTGATTCCACTATGATAATTTGGTTTGAATTGAAAAGCTGCAAAGCATGATCATTGATATGAATATCATTTGACATTATCCAAATTTATAATATCATATAAAATAATAAATTTAAAATTCTAATTCAGCTTGGTCAAATTCTAATTTAGATTTTGGTCAGACAAAGGGAGAGCTTCAGCTTGATAAGGTAGCCACTGAATTCTGTGAAAAGGTAAATGAACAGATCAGGAACACTGCATTGGCAGTAGAAGGGGCAACTACAATGGGTTGTCCAACTGTAGTGGATCCAACAGCTAGAAAGTTTGTTATATTATATATAATATAGACAGTACACCATATGTTGAAAGAAGAGTTTTAGTTCCAGGAGAGATGAGAAGATCACATGAAAGAGTTTCTGACAGTTTACTATCAAATGACATTCACTGCAGGATGACCATCTGCGAACCAACTTGGGTGACCAACGATGGCATGGATAATTTGTCTACCTTATTAGAGCAATGCCATGCAGTTCAAACTTCAGATTAGCAGTGTATTTCAGGGGTGAAATAATTTTCAGACCTGAGAATTCAAGCTGAGCAACTGTGGTCTGTGTAAATTTTGTAACTGTATAAATTCATATATAACGACAGTTCCTGAGATTTCCTTTTGCCCATAGTATTTTGTCATGCTTGCAGTAAACGCATGTTAGTCTATAGTCCACCCAATTATTTCCCACATGACATAGGTGCTGCTTCCATAGTTTGTATGTCAAATGTCATGCAAATTAAAAACACAAACTGAATGTCCCATATTCTTTGCCTGTCACTCCAGTTATCTCCCCACTGTAATCCAGCCATCACTTGAGAAAAAAAGGAGAAGTTTTAAAAGGGAAAATTCATGTACATGCTATATGGTCCAGCGAATTTCCATGATACTGACCCTCTAAAATAACGCTTGTTGAAACCAAAAGACAACACAAGACGTTATCCCCATACAGAACATGAGTAGATTTGTACCACTTTAAGTCTATTAAATCATAAACTATAAGCAAGGCCATTTTTTTGGGAGTGTGGGGAAACGTCCCCTCAGGGAAGGGAAACGTTTCCCTGGCACGTCCCCCTGAGTTTCCTCCATTTTGGGAGCGTGGGGAAACGTCCCCTACTCGTCCCCAAGTCCCTGGAGCACGGGGGAGCGAGGAAACTAGACCCCTTGGGGGGGGGGCCGAGTCCCCGTGGAACACTGATTATACCTTGCAACGCTGAAAGGAATATCACTCCAAAGGAGAAATTTGGCCAACAACTTGTCAACTTGTTCTTTATCAGTTATTTTAAGCATTGAAGTGATAGATGGCTGTGAACCAGGCGTGGTTCTAAGAACAAAAAATGATGAGGCAGCTACTGGGTTGGTTGTAGGTATTGATGTTGAAGTAGAACCAGTGCCACTTCCTTGTTCACCTGAGCCTATCGCAGACTTTGTTAGTTGCTTCTTCATTTCTGCTTTGGCCTCTCTATTGTGCTCTAAATTTTCCAATGATCTCATGGCTTTTCAGATGATTTCAGGATTTGTATTTATACAAGTACCTACATCAAATCCAGGGATTTGTGCAAAGTGATATTTCAATCTGTAAACCCCTCCCCCTAACATATGCTACCCACACAACTTGCAAGACAAGTTTATTCTATCAAACCCTCCATCAGGTTCACCAAATTCCCACAGAGGGTCCAATTTCCTTGACGTGTTTGTAACTTGGTTGAATTATGGATTCTTGAGTTTTAAATTTGTAAGATGAAGTTTGACTTTGAACTTTGAACTTTGAAGTTGAATGGTGATTCGGTGAACCTATGGCAAAATAAGGATTACAATTTACAAGTTATAAACTTACAATTTACAAAAACTAAAAAAAAAATTACATACATGAGTAACATAACAAAACACATGGAATTTTTGACAATTTAAGAAATTTTAACAAACAAAATGAAAAATAAAATGACAAAAACCCCATCAAGATTCAAATCAATTCAAAAATATTTGATAACCCATTGAATTATTTTGATAAACAATGGGTTATCCAGATTCCAAACCCAACCAAAAGCATAAAAAAAAAACAAAACAAAGTTACAAAACACAAAATTTTGGTGCCCATACCAGTTTGGAGAAAATTCGTCTCCTCCTTAGCTCTCACTCCATTTTTCTCCTCCAATCAGCGGATTCAACTCCCAAACAACCAAGAGGTCACTCTTAAACCTTGTCGTTGTCGGCGTGCCGCTGTCTATGCAAATGATTTCCAAAAAATCATGTATTTTGCTCTTATAAACTCGTTGTTTTAATGGCCAATGATTTTTTCCGATCAAATCACAATTTTTTCCAAAAAATCACCGAAAAAAAAGAAAAAAACTTTATATTTATCGGGCGATATTATCGGTGAAATTAAAAAACCACGATTTTATCGCGATTTTCGCAAACACTGATATATATATATAATATATATATATATATGGAACCGTTAACTTAGAATTACCATTAACAAATATATATAATATATATGTTGCACGGGGACCCGTTCCCCCCAAAAATACTAACGTACCCTACGTCCCTACGTTCCGGAGACTTTTGGACCCTTAGGAAACATCCCCAAACTATTGGGGACTTGCAAACTATTCCCAAGACATCCCAAACAGATTTCAAGGATGTTCCGGACAGATTTCAGGTATGTTTTTGGCAGATTTCAAGGGTTTTCTAAGCAGATTTCAAGGATGTTTTGGGAAGGTTTTAGGGATAATCCAAGCACAAAGCTTCTGTTTTGACAAGCATGGACACTGAGGATTGAACAATATGATCATTTTTCCCATTCATTTTTTTTAATGCATTGAGTCTAAATTTTTTGTACAAGTTGCAGCTCAAAACATGGATTTTGTATGATGAGTTTCATTTTGGATTTCTAGTGACTTAGATATTGGATTTTCAATGGTAAAATTACAAAAAGCACCCTCCATGTCAAGAAAACAGAAAATACAATGGTTTAAAAGGATGATCCTTGTGGTTATTTTTCTTGTTCTTTCTTAGGATCATCTTAGCTTTTACATATTCTATGTGGGTTTCGAGGACTCATTCAAGTTCAGTGCTTCCATCATCCCGACCCCAAGCATTGTGAAAACAATCAGATAGTTGTGAATTGGATTGAGTACTAAATGTTTAAATAAATTCCTATTCAATCCCCTTCTTAATCTGAAATATGAATTTAATATCATTAGAAAACCAAATTATTTTATAGTGGTTTTCAACATAGCTATAAAAGTTTGCAAAACCTATTGAAAAGGGAATGCCTTTTGTGTTTAACATAGTCATCATTAACAAGAAATATGAGGAAAAAAAACAAAAATAAAGGCAGTTCTCCTTGATAGATTGTTCATGGACCTTATTACAAATTTATAGTTACACTTAAGTTTCCTAAAGCTAAAACTCATGTCTAGTGGCCAATAATGGAATGTCACTCAACCCCTTTTCAAATTGTTTGAAATTTTAATTGGCGAGTGTAAGGGTTGTGCATAATACTAGCTTGAAACAACTACAATTGTTAATATTGAATTCTGCATATATATATTGTCGTCCCCAACCCCCCGTCCCCTAAAAATTTGGGGATGCGCTCTAGCCGTTTCGGGGACTCGTCCCCCCATCCCCGTCGTTCCCTCATCCCCAAAACTAGTGATATATATATATATATTTTCTATGCCCGCCAAAATCAAACAACTTCCACTCTCCACATTAGCCAACACCTTCCAAGTGTGTCCTACTGGACACGTCACCCTGCTCACCCTCTCCCAGTGCATGCAATTATCCCGGCACCTCATATCTTACAATGACACTTTTATCTGCTAGGAACACAACGTCGGACTAACCTAGTTGTGGGTCCTTCCTCCCCTAATGAGAGCTTTGTTGGGCTTGCGTGTATGGCCACACAGCCAACCCATGCCACCCAATTCGATCCCTTCTAGTGCACTATCGAAAGCGCCCCTTTTACTTCCCACCAAGTTTCACTTATCGGGCTTACAAGGCTAGTGGGGCTGTATGGCCTCTTCCCCATTGATCTGCCACAGCCAACTCCCTATTGCCACTGCAAACATTCCCACGTCATCCTGTTTGCCTTCATCCAGGGGCTTGCAAATTTCCTACCCTCTTAATCTCTTCTAGGGTCATGGTATCGAGTCGACATGGCTAGCAAGACCCTTCTCCACCAATAGGATGGTGTGTATCACCACGTGGAGTGACGCCATCCCGCTAGCTTACCTCCTGCAGCTTTACATTTGACTCCCGCTTTAAACTTCCGAGTGAACATCGTCAGGCTGACTCGGCAAGTGGCCCGTCCCCGACCCAATAGCACCACAACAATGGTGCAGGCCCAACCACATATCTTTGTTATGTCATCCCGCGAGGTTTTGGCTGGCGTTTTCACTTTACGCCTTCTCTTCATGCTTTCGGGCTAGGTGTTCGGGCTTATGTGGTTGTGGGCCTACCATTCCAACCAATAGCAATCCTGTCAGGCACACATCATAGTGCCATATCATCCCGCTTCTTTTCACCCAGCTTTTCTTTACTCGCACCCTTAGAAGTGTTTCAAGGTAAGACCTCTGAGTTCTATCTTCTAGCCATGTCAGTTTGGTGGGCCACACACCTGCACGACCCTTTCTCCCGATTGGGACACGTAGTGGCATCGTCACCTCATCCCACTCCCTTTTGCTTGCACCTTATGCGAGTGTTCCGGGAAAACCTAACGAGATGGCCTGTTAGATAGGTCCATCCCCAACCAATAACATAATAATCGAGGTTGAATGGCCGCCAACGTGTCTCGGCTACGCTCTCCTAGTTAGCTCCTTTTGCCTCGGGTTCCACCTTTGGGCCACATCAACACTCTCGCAACCAATCGCGTTAGAGGGAAATCAAGTTGCACCAATGGGAGGTCTCCATGGCTACGGCTTGATCTGCGAAAGGATAAGGTTGCCCAATTTTTCTTATAAGTTTAGGGCTTCATCCCTTTGCGCCACAACAAGTTTTTCTTCTCATTCTTCGCCATGGCTTGGCTAAGAGACTTCAACCCTGCCTCAAGCAACCTCTTATATGTGGATCTTCGCGACTGCCCGAAGAACAAACTCTATTACTTCACAGACTTCCTTGAGCTAGTCTTTTCGACAATGGCTCTGCCTCAAAGGTTCGGCAGGGCTCCAAATCAACTTCAAGGCTTCATGTCGACGCCAATGGTGTATTAAGGTGTTCCATGGTACTACCCCTTCTAGCTTGGGTGAATCCAACTCCAAGGAGTTCCTAGCCCGCCTGCATTCCTCGTCCCTCGACAAGGAATCCCACGTATGTCAGCGTAGGCACTCCAACGGTCATTACCTACCACATGTTTGGTGTGGACTACTAAGAGGTTTCCACATCGCCTGCCACACGCCGACAGTGACAGAATCCATGTCAAGCTTGTAAGCAGCTCCATGGCGCTACACAGAATCTTCAAGTGCCTCACCGACTACCCTAGGACCCCAATAAAAGATATCCAACCTACTCATAATGCAAGGCTAAAGACCATTTAGGTAAAGTTGATGGGCTCATCTGGCCCCAAGGGAAACAACCCTCAATCACGCAATGACTGTCATGCAGCAAAGCAGCTTGTAACTTAGGCAGATAAATGGATGTAAGCGAATGCAGACCCTAGTGAGCAAACGATCTTCAATGTAACTATTTCATATTAATAAAGGGTCTTTGAGCCCATTGTTTTAAGTTTTGTCCCAAGCTCTTATGGCTTTGTTGCGGCCTGCAACATGGCCTTATGTTCGTCTATCATTCATTTATGTGTTGTTCTCATTACAATTAAGCATTTCATTCAGCTTAAGATTCAGCTTAGCATTATAGCTTAGTTCTTATTATCATATGGTTTATTACACATTTGTGCATCCTCTGTTTTGTGATTAACACCAGCAAGTTATGCTTACTAAGCTTATGTAACAGTATCACTCATTCTAGAGAAACGATAAACACACACACACACATATATATTCAACATATCCATCAATATCGTATATGCATAAAAATGCATCCACATATTCATGCATAAACAACACAAATACAGTTCCATAATCCAAAACTATCATAGTCAAGAATGCATCATGGTTCATCAACAGATAAACAAGTACTAGAAGATATTTATATTTAAACTTGCAAGGCAACTAACTCTGGGACAAGAACTCTCCACCCAACCATACACAGTTGCAGCCACACTTACTTGCAGTTGTCACCCCCGAGCTAGATTCCAAAGTCTGAGGGGTATGCTTGCTTAAGGGGTTAGAACGCAGCTGCCAACCGAAACAAGGACTCCAAAGGACCTCCTTCCTCAATCCCACCAACTGACCAATGCTTCCTTCGACAACATAGGGAGTCCAAAGGTGCTCCACCTCACCCCCAAGTGCTCACACAAGGATTCACCCCCTTCTAGGGAGTCCAGAACCCACTGTTACAATAATGGAATAACCACAAGTCATCAATAAGATCTTCCTTTGATGCTACTTCAGGATGGCCTCTTCCCAAGCTGTTACAGGGCTCCAAAGTCTACTATCTCAACCCGCAGCGTCTAGGGGGCCCAAGCTGTTACAAGGCTCAAGAGATTCCATCCCAACCCACAGCCTCCAGGGACCCAAGTTGTTACAAGGCTCTAGAGACCTCTATCTCAACCCACAGCCTTCAGGGACCCAAGTTGTTACAGGGCTCCAGGGATCCTATCTCAACCCACAGCCTCCAGAGACCCCAAGTTGTTACAGGGCTCCAAAGTCTAGCAACTCAACCCACAGCCTCCAAGGAACTAGAGAACCAATCCCCTTCTCTTCTCTTCAGAGCTACCTGTAGATTGTTCTCGCTGGATGCTCCAAACCTTCTTTGCCTTCTTTGTCTGCCTCTTGCACACCTGAGTTCGAACAGGTGTCTTCCCATGTTTGCTTCTAGCTTTTCCTTCGAATGAATCCTCCTCCTGTTGTCCTTTTTTTTCCTTGTTTTATAGGGACTAATGCGTCCTTGCTAACCTGCAATGTGCAATCTCTTTCTTGGACTTCTTATTGTTGTTTCTCAAGCAACATGGGTTTGCGTACTTTCTCTTGTAACCCATTTAATTTCAAGAACCAGTTATTAAATTCATGCACTAGCCAGCATTTAATGGTTGTCCAAACAATTCAGATTTCCTGCACAGGAAACCATAACATCCCAAGCAATCAATCCTCCTCCCCAACTCTGGAATCTATGTCCCTTTAACTCAACCCCCTTTTTCAAATTTCACATATAGCAAAATATTTACAATGTATTTTATGAGAGGGCCATGGGTGGGGTTGTTACAATCCCCTCCCCTGCACTCAGTGTTCATCTGCCCATATGCAACACCAGAAACAAAACACAACACATATTGTTTCATGGAGTTTTATATGCACAACTCTATACAATATTTATAGTCATATACACACTTGCTTTAACTAGCAAACAAGGAGGGATAATTAATTTCATGGTATCAACCATTTCCCACGTGGCCTCCTCTAGCCCAAGGTGCTTCCATTACACCTTGACTTGCTCTATGGCTCGATTCTGAAGCATAAGACTCTTTTGGTCTAGAATGCACATTGGCTCTAGCTGGAACTCTCCCTCCAGTTCCACCTATAGCACAGACCAATCAATCATATGATTAGAGTCTTGTACATATCTTTGAAGTAAAGAAACATGGAAAACATCATGAACTCTAACTGAAGGAGGTAAAGCCAGCCTATATGCCACTGGTCCAATCCTCTCAAGGATTTCAAATAGCCCACAATACTATGGTGCCAACTTGGCACATGTCCCAATCCTTAGGGAACTCTTCTTGGGTTTAATCCGTAAGTAAACATGTTCCCCAACTGGGAACTCTTTGTGCACTCCATGATAATCTGCATATAGCTTTTTCGCCTATCATGCGTTGAGAAATCAATGCTTAAAGGAATTAGGGTTTGATTCCTCTTTCTTGATAATTACTTGTGAATTATGTTGGCTTCTTTTACTTCTCTATTAGTTTTTCATTCATCAAGCAATTACCAAATTATATGTATATGAAGACCACAAGAACAAGAGACACAAGATGTAGGCGCTCAGCCAGGGCAAAACCCCTTCAAGGGGAAAACCCAGTGCAACTCTTCCACTAGTAGATTCAAATCAAGATGAGACACTCCAAGACCTCTTAGACCTAGACAAAGACGTCCAACCACCAAGTCAGCGCTTCCCTTCAATAGATGATCCCTATCAAAGTCTCCAAGTGACAGCTCCCTAGCAGCAGCTTCAGTTCAGAATTTCGGCCTCCAGCAACAAAACTTCGCCCCCTGCAACAAAATTTCGAACCTGCAGTAGACACAAATTTTCAGCCTCAACAACAGACCAAAAAATTCGCACGTGTGAGAGATAGATAGCCCAGAAACTCGAATTAGGTCTTCCTAGCAAATTTTGTCCTCCTCCAACGACTTCGCTCTCTTTTCTGCTTCTCTTCCTTGAAGATCGAACTTGTTGAGTGAGTGCTCCAAATAGGTTGAACTGACTCTCTATATATAGCCTTTATGCTAGGTCGAATTGCCCGAATGCAGGCCGACTTCATGGGCACAAGGCCGAATTGGTGTACAGGTGACAAATAACCTTTTTGACTCAAAAATAGTTCTTTTTACATGATACAAAAGCCCAAGAAGGATCTAATCAAAATGACAATGACTCTAATGACTCGAGACAAAACCTAAAAGTCTTCAATGGAGGCTTTGACCTAGAAAACATTGACCCAAGCATGAAACCCATGCTTTAATAATAAATTTTCTTTTGACAAGTACAATTATGAAAACCGACACTAGTTACAATCTTCAACACTCCCTCTTAACTAAGGAGGTATTCATAATTACATACATATAAGAGTACATGGAAGATCTCAAAATGAAATGAACTACGAAGAGTTCTAGCACATTCAATGTTAAAGATTAGATCCCTAACCAGGGTACTCTAATCAGGTAGGACTAAGGTGGACTCAAGCTTTAGTTGCTCTAGGTACCATCAAGATTTTAAGCTCTACCACCAACCCAGGGATCTAGGTGCATATCCAAGGTGGGAGCTCCATGACCAACGCCACCCTCCCTACTTTGGGATCTAGACATCAACACATAGGTCGGCCAGATGTCCTCCCATGCATCTTGCCATAAGATGTTTCATCTCTCCCTATCAACTAAATCTGTAACATCAACCAACCCAAGCATGCTTTTAAAGTATTCAAACTTCTTATTGGGAAGAGATTTCGTCAACACATCAGCTACCTGTTTAGTTGTCAAAATATATTGTAGCTTCACAACCCCATCTTGTACCAAACTCCTAAAGTAGTGGTAGTTGTTGTTGATATGCTTCGTTCTTGCATGGAATAAGAGGTCTTCAGACATCTTGATGCTGCTTTGATTAACACAATTTATCACCATAGGATCCAGAGGCTTTCCAAACAAATTGGACAAGAGTTTTCTTAACCAAACAGCTTCCTTTCCTACTTCACATGAAGCAACATATTCTACTTCCGTACTACTGAACACAACACAATCTTGTTCTAACTCATTCATGAAATAATTGCAGATCCCAAACTGAAACATCCACCAGTAGTGCTCCTTCCATCAGTGTCACTGGCACCCCAATCGAAATCAATAAAACTTGTTAACTTGACTTCCTTTCCATCATACTTCATGTAGTGATGTATTGTGCCACATAGGTATCTCAACATACGCTTGGCAGTTATGCAATGGTCATGACAAGGCTCCAACTAAAATTGACTAAGAATATTTACAGCATAACATATATCAGGTTTCATATTTACCAAGTACATCAGAGACTAGAGTCGAAGCTTCTCAACTGCTTGAGATTAGTGATCATGGGAGTAGTCATAGGCTTGGAATCCATTATACCAAATTTTTGTAACATCTTGATTATGTATTTACCTTGACCAAGATATATCTCACCAGGTTGCTGCCAGACTTCCAAGCCCGAGTAATAGTGCATGAGTCCCAGATCTTTCATTTCAAATTCTGCTGCCATCATTTTCTTGCATTTTAGTATTTTGTGCTCCACACCTATAATAAACAAATCATCCAAATATAGTAGTATAATCATTGGTTCATTTTTCACCACCTTGATGCAGAGCTTTGCATCGGCAGAACTTTTGACGAACCCAATTCTTAAGAGATATGCATCCATTCTTGTAGACCATGCCCTAAGAGTTTGCTTCAAGCCATATAGAGCTTTATTGAATTTGCAAACATGTGTATCTCTGCTATTTATTTCAAATCCTTCTGGTTATTCTTGTAGAATCCAATTTATTTCACTCGTCTTTTGGAACATGGATGTATGCGGGACACCTAAAGATTCGAAGATGGTCTACACATGGCTTCTTCTGTGTGAATGCTTATTTCGGTGTCATATTATCAAGGATTCTATGAGGACTTCTATTTTGTATATACATTGTTGTCATTGTTGCTTCTTTGCATAGAAACTTTGGTAGATCTTGATCAAATATCATAGTTCGTATTCATTCTTCAATAGTTCTATTTTTCCTTTCTACAACTCCATTTTGCTCGGGGTTGTAGGGAACAATGAGCTCCTTCTTAATACCTGCTTCTTTACAATATGCAATTAATTCTTTTGAAGTGTATTCCCCTCCATTATCAGATCTCAAAGTTTTTATCTTCCTTTTGGTTAAGGTCTCCACTTCGGATCTACATTCCTTGAACTTTTCAAATACTTTGTTCTTTGTCTGGAGAAGATAGAGCCATATCTTTCTAGAATGATCACTAATGAAGGTCACATAATAAAGATGGCCTTCAAGAGATTTGTTAGACATTGGCCCACACACATCGGAATGAATGAGATCTAATATCTCCTTAGACCTTGTATCACTACTTGTAAAAGGTTTCCTTGTATTCTTTCCCAAAGCACATCCCTTACATACTCCTTTGTGATCTTCCTTGATGTTGGGGATGCCCTTTACCATTTGACTAAGAGAGGGTATTATCTTGTAATAAATATGCCCATATCTTGTAATAAATATGTCCATATCTTTTATGCCAAAGCTCGATAGGATTGATCTCCTTGTGAACTTGGGCTTGAGGAGATGGTGTTATAACTCTATATAGCCTTCCTTCACGAACTCCAATAACTTTTGCCTTATCAATACTTGAATCTTTGCCCCAAACCAAAACTTTGCCATCTACAAATGCAACCCTATCTCCTTTATCTTCTAAACAAGAAATGGAAAGCAAATTCTTTTTCAAACACGAGACATAGAGTATGTTGTTTAGATGTAGCTTTGCTCCACTTTCCAACTTCAATGATGTAGATCCAAGGCCCTTGACTACATAATTGTTGTTGTCTACTAGCTCCACTGCATGAGATGATGGTTCCCTTGATAGAGTATGAAGTTATCCACTTTCTCCCATCATATGTCTTAATGCTCCACTATCAATGATCCATGCGTTGTCATCATCAAGAGTACCTATAAGTGTAGCCAAGAAGCCTTCACTCTTGACTCTTCTAGATAGATTCTAGATGATCCTTCCAATCCAGCTTCCTACAATTCTCACGATATTGAATCCCATCTTCAAGCAACTTGCCATAGAGGGAATAACCTTTTCTTCCAAAACTGCTTTTCCTTTCAAGTAATAGCCAACAAAGTGATCTTCGACCTTCTTCAACCTTGGCTCTAATACCATGTTGAGAATTCAATGGTTAAAGGAATTAAGGTTTGATTCCTATTTCTTGATAATTATTTGTGAATTGCGTTGCCTTCTTTTACTTCTTTATTAGTTTTTCTTTAATCAAGCAATTACCAAATTTATGTATATGAAGACCACAAGAACAAGAGACACAAGATGTAGGCGTTCAGCCAGGGAAAAACCCCTTCAAGGGGAAAACCTAGTCCAACTCTTCCACTAGTAGATTCAAATCAAGATGAGGCACTCCAAGACCTCTTAGACCTAGACAAAAACCTCCTCCAACCACCAAGTCAGTCGTTCGCTTCAATAGATGATCCTTGTCAAAGTCTCCAAGTGACAGCGCCCCAGCAGCAACTTCAGTCCAAAATTTCGGCCTCCAACAACAGAACTTCGGCCCCCAGCACGAGAATTTTGAACTTGTAGTAGATACAAATTTTCGGCCTCAGCAACTGCCCAGAAACTTCGCACATGTGAGAGATAGGTAACCTATAAACTCGAATTAGGTCTTCGCAACAAATTTCGTCCTTCTCCAGCTACTTCGCATTCTTTTCTGCTTCTCTTCCTTGAAGATAGAACTTGTTGACTAAGTGCTCCAAATAGGTTGAACTGCCTCTCTACATATAGCCTTTATGTTGGGTTGACTTACTCTAATGTAGGACGACTTGATGGGGACAGGGCTGACTTGGTGTGGAGGTGACAGATAACCTTTTTTGACTCCAAAATAATTCTTTTTACATGATACAAAAGCCCAAGAAGGATCTAATCAAAATGACAATGACTCTGATGACTTGAGACAAAACCTAGAAGCCTTCAATGGAGGCTTTGACCTAGAAAATATTGACCCATGCTTTAATAAGTCATTTTCTTTAATAATAATTTTCTTTTGACAAGTAAAATTATGAAGATCGACACTAGTTACAATCTTCAACATCCTGTGCCAATTTCAAATTTTGTTTTATGCTCTGGACTTGCCGCTCCATATCCTTGAGTATATCAGGGCCTAAATGGACCTTGTTAACTGGATCACTCCAGCTAAGAGGAGTGTTGCAACACCTGCCATACAATGCCTCAAATGGGCTCATCTTTAGGGATTCTTCGTATCCATTGTTGTATGCAAATTCCACAAGTGGAAGATATTCTTCCCACTTCTTGGGTTTGATGCATTACATACATTCCTAACATGTCTTCAAGAATTTTGTTAATCCTCTGTTTTCCCATCTGTATGGGGATGATAGGTTGTACTAAATGCCAATTTTGCTCCCATTCCTGCAAACAGTTCCTTCCAAAATCTGGAAGTAAACCTAGCATCTTTGTCTAACACAATCTTCTTGGGGATGTCATACAGCCTCACAATCTCCTTTATGAAGATTTGTGCTATGTCACTAGCAGAATTAGTAGATTTGACTGCTACAAAATGAGCTACCTTGCTCAACTTAACGACCACTACCATGATTGCGTCATGGTGCTTGGATGTTTCAGGCAATCCTATATTGAAATCCATAGAAATTACCTCCCACTTCCATTATGGAATAGGGATAGGCTGCAACAACCTTGTTGGATGCTTGCACTCGGCCTTTACTTGTTGGCATTCCATGCATCTTGCCATGAAATCAGCCACTTCCTTCTTCAAATTCGGCCCTTGTAGTGCTTTTTTAATGCCTGTAAGGGTCTTTTGATACCCTGGGTGGCATCAATAAGGCTTAACATGGATGATGGAACTCTTTCATTTTCAGCTTTTTCATTTCATCACTATTAGGCACATAAATTACGCCTTTGAACCTGATTAGGCCATCCTCAATGAGGTGATATTCTTCATCCTCACCACTTTGCAACAACTTTTCTTTCACTTGTTGATATTTCTCATCTTGTAGTCCAACACTTTTGATTCTTTCTATCAGATATGTCGTGTAAGAACTTACAGCTGCCAAGTCATTTACTTGGGTTCTTTTGCTCAAAGCATCAGCAACCTTGTTTTCTTTACCTTTTATGTACTTGATTTCAAAGTTAAATTCGCTGAGCGTGGCCAGCCATTTTGCTTGCCTAGCATTCAACTTCAGTTGTCCAAACAAATATTTGAGCCCACTATGGTCTTTCATAAGTGTAAATTTCCTACCAAGGAGTTCATGAATGATGGCAGCCAAGCCAATTCTAAATCATGTGTCACATAATTTACCTCATGCTCATTTAACTTTCTAGACTCATAGCATACGACTTGCCCTTCCTGCATCAAGACTCCACCGAGTCCCTCTCTGCAGGCGTTTGTACACACCACGAAATCCTTGTTTGGATTTGCAATTATTAGCACTGGTGCATTGGTGAGCAACTATTTTAATTGTTCAAAGCTTTCTACACATTGTGCAGTCCACTCAAATCTTTTTCCTTTTCTCTGCAAGGTTGTAATGGGATGGTCTATCTTGGAGAAATTCTGGATAAATCTCTTGTAATATCCTATCAGTCCCATGAATGATCTAATTTCATCCACATTCTTTGGAGTTGGCCAGTCCATTATGCCTTGGATCTTTTCAAGATCAACTGAGATTCCTTCCTTGGAAACAACATGCCCCAAATATTGTATTTGTGACTGGAAGAAGTCGCACTTGCGAAGCTTTGCATAGAGCTTATGCTCTCTCAGCAATTGTAACAATACATCGAAATGTTTCTCATGCTCTTCTTTCGTCCTTGAATACACCAGTATGTCATCAACAAATACAATGACAAACTTGTCCCGAATAAGGACGTAACACATTGTTCACCAGGCACATGGACGTGGTAGCGACATTAGTAAACCCAAAACTACGAACTCATAATGCCCATATCTCGTTTTTAAAATAGTTTTATGAATGTCCTCCTCCTTGATCCCTACTTGATGATAGCCTGACCTCAAGTCAATTTTGGAGAAAATTGATGCTCCTCTCAACTGATCAAAGAGATCATCAATCCTTTAGTAATGAGTACCTATTCTTGATGGTCACCTTATTCAACTCCCTGTAGTCAATGCATAATCTAAAGGTTCCATCTTTCTTCTTTACAAACAATAATGATGCTCCCCATGGAGACACACTAGGGACCTTATATAACCTTTGTCAAGCATTTCCTTCAGCTGCAATTTCAGCTCAACCAATTCTGGGGTGCTCATCCTATATGGAGCCTTAGATGTTGGTTTTGCTCCAGGTACCAACTCAATAGAGAAATATATCTTTGTGAGGAGGTAATCCAGGAACCTCCAATGGAAAGACATCTACGTACTGCTACAAAACAGGGTACTTTTGTAGCAATTCAACTTCCACATCTTCTATTTCTCTGTCAATTTCCTCATTCTTGGAAACTTGCACAACAAATAACATGCATCTTTTTCTGTTGTTGTGTTTGGCTTGCATATCAGTGATTAGCCTTATCAAAATGGGCTTTTTCCTGCCCTACAACACTCTTTTTGTTCCTTTCTCATCCAAGCATTCAATTGTTTTTTCATAGCAATCTACTTTGGTCTGTTGTAAGTATAACCAGTCCATACCCAGCAATATGTTATACGCACCCAATGGCAACACATTCAAATGGTTTGTTGTGGGCATGCCAATGAACTCGAATGCACGCGACCTTACCTAATGGTTGATTCTTCTCTTTCTCCCAGTTGCCAACTAAACCCACCAAGGTTCTTCATACAACTCCTTGCCCAAACCACATTTCTCAACAAGCTCTGGGCTAACATAGCTATAATTAGAGCCTAGATCAATTAAAATAGAAATGACTTGCTCTTGTAGTTTACCTTCCATCTCAATGATGGATGCCTAGTGATCTACTTGGCGGTTGTCCATTGCAGCATAAAGCCTTGGCATGCTCCGCGCTACCTCTCCCACCATGCTTGCCTTCCTGAGCACTGCAAATATTTGGCCCAACATCCTATGGATGTGGACAGTCTCAAGGAGCCTTCCTGAGCACTGTAAATCTTTGGTCCAACATCCTATGGATGTGGACAGTCTCAAGGAGCCTTCCTGAGCACTGTAAATCTTTGGCCCAACATCCTATGGTAGTGGACAGTCTCTCCTTGAGACTGTCCAACACTTGAGCGACTCTTGGTCTTCAAACTTGGGTTGTGCTGACGTTGGTTGTTGCACATTATTCTTAACAGCAACATTGGCTTTCTGTTGAAACGGTCTTGTCGAAGCTGGGTGCCTACCTTCTTTCCTTTCTGAGCTTTTCTTGGGCCAATTCTTCTTATGTACAGTGTTGGTTTTAGCCTACCAATTATTTTTAATATCAGGTTTATGTTTTGCTTGCTCGTAGCAATGCTCTAGCTTTTTAATGTCATCTTTCAAAGTTTGGGGTTCCAGCAACTCAATTTTATCCTTGAATGCCATAGGCAACCCACTGACGAATCGCGAATTTTGGCTTCTTCATCCTTGATATATGGCACATACCTCAACAGTCCTAGAAACTTGGTGACATACTTATCACTAGTTAACTGAGATCATAGAACTCTTTTGCGTTACTATCATAATAACATTCAACAAGTATTTCTCTCTGAAGATTTTCTCAAACTCATCCCAGGTCAATTCTTTCTCAACAATGGCTCTAACATTCTTCAATTCCTCCCACCATACATTTGCTTTTCCCTTCAGGCTATAGGTGGCGACTCTAGCTTTCATATTCTCAGAACAGCCATGTATTCTGAAAAAAAATCTTTATTCCTAGCAGCCAAGCTTTTGCATCCTCTGCTTTCTTCATATCCCCATTGAATGTGGGTGGCTTAGCCTTCCTAAGTTCTTTAGGCATATGACCCTTTGCTTTGCATTCTAAATGATGATGATGGTGATGGTGGGAATGGTGGTGCCTCCGAGCAGCAGAACTAGATGGTTTGCTAGAATAATGGACTTGTGTGCTAGTTCCTCCCCTTGGAGTGCTCAAAGGCTCACCCCCTAGCACACTGTCCTCACTTCCTTGCCTGTGCCTCTACCACCATCTACTTCGTTGGTTTTCTTCTGATTCTGAAAGCTTTTCTTGTCTCTATGACTGGCCCTCAACTCAGATTGCCTTTGTCTTTGTCAATCAAAGAGACTCCGCAGGATGATTGCATTAATCTCTGCTTTTCTTTCTTGGGCTCTTACCAGCCTCTCATTGTGAGCCTTAAAGCTTCTCACCTCAGCCCTCAGGCTTCTCAGGGTGTCCATCGAGTCTGGGGAGTGATTCCCTCCCCCTTGGCCAACTAATCTCTCTTCTTCATTAGCTCTGACCCCATCACTTCCATGTTGTGATTGATCAAAACTATACTCAACCATTCTGGTCCTCATTGTTGTAACTTCTCTATTTTATGATGCTTGTGAGGTGTTGTCAACCACACACATTTGTTAGACATTTCAAAGTAAATAAATAAACACATAATTATGACCATGAGCTTGCATTCATGGTTCTGCCATGGAGGTTTCTACTACGACAAAACAACCATGTTAGTGTGCAAACACATTTACAAATCATATGCAAAAGTCATTCAATCCTGCAATCTTATCATGATCATCAACAATGACAACATATTTATGGCCATGGTCTTGCTCTCACCGAGTTGCTATCAACCAAACAGTTCACACTAGCACAATTTACCAACAAATAGCAATCAATAATTCAGACCAGTTTTTAACACGTAAACAATTAATTAGTCAATTTTCAAAATCATCACTTGCTCGTGACGAAGCCCATCCAGTCCAAGCGTTGAACTTGGATGCTCTGATACCTCTGTAACATCACCCGACCCCACAGGTTACCATTAGAGGAATGGGCTAATTATAATTTTTTTCTGTTAATTATGAGTTAATGTATATATATATATATACCCGCCAAAATCCAATGGCTTCCACTCTCCGCATTAACCAGCGCCTTTCGAGTGGGCCCTACTGGACACGTCACCCCGCTCACCCTCTCCCGGCACTTGCAATTATTCTGGCGCCTCATATCTTATGGTGACACTTTATTCCATCGAGAACACAGCATCGGGTTGACCTAACTATGGGTCCTGTAGGAATTTCTAAGTCTCACTGTTAGAAACCCTTCATGTACTTTTCTGATTTATTTATGCCTACTTGTCTTGATTAATTAACAAGTTATTTACCATGTAAATACTAAAAATAAATACAAGTACATGCTCAACGCATTACAGATCATCAACCGAAGTAAACAAAACAAGCACACAAGTGACATCGTTGTTTTTGGACCAATGTTCCCGGAAAAACCCAATGCGGGAAAACCGGTGGAGCTATATGAGGGTTTTATTCTTATGCAGTTTCTAAATACAATCTGGGTGCCAAAATCGGCTCACCCAATAGAGAATAATCTCGGCAGTAGTACCTCTCTACTCGGAAGCAGATATTCTGGCTGAAACCCCGGATAAACACTTTGACAGCTCCCAACTCCAATATACCCCACGAAACCCCAACGTCAGCCTCTAGGGACTGCGTCAGCGCTTTCTAGCCCTGTGTCTGCCCAGTGTCACCCTAGCTTGCCCTGCGTCAGCCTCAAGAGACACTACATCAGCCCTTAGAGCCTCTGCGTCACCCACGCTGGCTCTCTGAGACACTGCGTAGCTCCTGGTTGCCTCTGCGTGGGCCCTAGTTGGCTCTGCGTGAGCCTGTAGCTGGCTCTGCATCCCTCTCTCCCGACTTCTACGCTAATTGTTAATTTTATGGTATGTTCTATGCTTAGAGCAATTTATTTATCTTTCTTATTATAATCCACAGATTAGCAATCACATGTACATAAGTAAAGTGCAGATAGAACATTAAACGATCAACAGAAAACAAGCCAAGACAAGAGACACAAGATGTGGCAACCAATGTAATATCGTTTTTCAGGGATATCCCTCAAACACAAGCAAACTCCAACCAGAGATGGACTGGGAGGGCATTTACCAGATATGTCGCCTCTGAAAAGAGGACGAGATTTGGAGGCTCCCTGGCCCTTTCCAGACTCTGTCTAAGAGTATAGGAGAAAAACACACAAGTGATATAGTAGCCGGGAAGCTCAAGAGATAAAAATAACAGTAGTGCAACATACAATAATGTATACATGGAACATAAGCAGATACTCAAGAAATGCAGAGAGAAATGCTAAGCCATTTTATTATACGGAGTAACGGAAAGAGTACAGGGGGTGCTTAGAAAGATAGCACCTCGACTTGCACAAGGCAAGTGAAGAAATACACTCAGAATGGTAAGGAAATGACCTCTCTCTGAACTGCGTCCAAGCTGCCAGAGAACTGTTGTGGTGCTGCTACTGCTGGAATCAAGTGAGGATTTGGGGCTATTCCCCTCCTCAGAAAACGTTGAAACTCTGGAATTAACCTCTGCTCAATAGACCCAGAAAAGTCCAGAAAGTTTTTTCTAAAATAGTTGACCCCCGAAAATCACCCCCTTGAGGATCTACACTATCCCTCAAGGCTCTGTGCTGCCACTGAAGAGAATCCTCCAAAACTCTGCCAGATACTCTACCAAAATCCTCCAATATGCAAGGGTTGATCCCTTGCTCAATCTCCAAGCTCAAATCCTCCACATAAACCCAATCCGGAGCTCCTACCAAAAGAGACTGCGTCCTCCTCTCTTGAGACTGCGCAGTGATCAAAATGCTCAGTTCTTCCTCAACTCCAAAGATCAATCCTCCTACAAAAGACTAATGAAACTACCTTGCCCAAGAAGGCACTCGAAGTCCCCCGGGGCTAAGGGTGAGATATCAGAACGGAGACACTCGATGCACTAAACAGTGCTGTAGACAGGCTAAACAGTCAGCATGCTCTAAGTCGAAGTGACTAGCTCAAATGCAACATAATCGAATGCCAAAATGAGGAGGCTCCTCTCTCCTTTATAGCGTTGGCCTCTCTCAAAACCCTAAGGCCCACCTCCTCCAACGTAGCCTCTCTCTTGCCACGTGCTCCTCTCCATCTGCGCAGTGCCTCCAAGTGTCTACACAGGCCCTCTTCTCTACGTGGTCCTTTGGCCCCCTTGCCTCCCCTTTTAAGTTACAATGTTGTGCTACTAGGGAGTGACTTTATTCAAAAAGTGAGTTATGTCCCTCTTTCCTCACCTTTTTATTTATAAATAACTATAGAAGGCAAAATTGACCAAAACCGGATATTCCAATTAGCCATGGCTAATTAGGAATATTACAGCCAGCCAGGGACAAACCCCAAAATGGGGAAACCCTTTGATCAAATCTTCTTTTATCTTCAATAATTCAACAAAGAGAAATAGTACATAAATCTAATTTACATCAACAGCAGCAAACCTAGATGAGCAGCATCAGCATCATCGGCATCACCGGCATCAGCATCATCGGCATCAGTGGCATCATCAGCATCACCGGCATCAGCATCATCGGCATCACCGACATCATCGGCATCATCAGCTTCACAGACATCATCGGCTTCACCAGCATCATCGGCATCATCGGCTTCACCGGCATCAATGGCTTCACCGACATCATCGGCTTCTCTGGCATCATAGGCTTCACCGGCATCATCGGCTTCACCAGCATCATTGGCATCACCTTAGGATCTCTCCTCCTACTAAAACCCAAAGACAAGTAGAGAGAGGAAGAGATCCAAGTGTGTAGAAATGACTTGAAGTCCTCTTCTATTTATACTAAAATGTAGAGGTTGAATAGACATGACGTTTGGGCTTCTTGAGCCTACATAAGTTGTAGGTCGGCTTGATAATAATTCCATTATCAAAATAAATTCATATCTCCATGAATACTTATCAAAATCGGATGATCTTTAGATCAATCCTACACCTCTCAACGAGAGGAATCTAATAAAAATATTATCAATCATGAATAAGATGACCCACATGAAGTTTGGCCCTAGTTGCCAATTTTAACACTCCCTCTCAACTAGGGAGAACTTCATCTGCAATCTGTCTATCGGTCGCTACTATTCATCCATCAAATGCATTGCCCTGTACAACCTGACCCTTGCCCTGCTCTGCTCCATTCTGCCTGTTTTGCTTTGTCTTGTTTTGCCCTATATTGATCTGTACTACTCTGCTCTGAACTGCTCTGATCTGCTTTGTTCTATTATGTTCTGCTTTTGTCCAAATTATGAAGAAGAAGAAATGATCGAGGATGTATTATACTAACTCAAAGACAGTCTTAGAGTATGTACCACTGGTCCCAAACCAGTATCAACCAACACGAAGTCAGCGTCATAGTGAGTACAACTCCTACCACTGGTCCCAGACCAATATAATCCTCCACTGACTCAAAGTCAGTCTCGGAGTGCGTACCACTGGTCCCAGACCAGTCTCAACCGACCCGAAGTCAGCATCATAGTAGGTACCACTCCTACCACTGGTCCCAGACCAGTATCGCAATCTCAGAGAGTGTACCACTGGTCCCAAACAAATCTCAACCGACCTGAAGTCAACGTCATAGTATGTACCACTCTCATTGGTCCCAGACCAGTACTGCACTGACCAAAGGTCAGTCTCAAAGTATGTACTACTGGTCCCAAACCAGTCTCAACCGACCCGAAGTCGGCGTCATAGCAGGTACAACTCCTACCACTAGTCCCAAACCAGTATCGCAGTCTCAAAGAGTGTACCACTGATCCCAAACTAGTCTCAACCGACCCGAAGTCAACGTCATAGTATGTACCACTCTGACTAGTCCCAGACCAGTATTGCACTGACCAGAGGTCAATCTCAGAGTATGTACCACTGATCCCAGACCAGTTTCAACCGACCCGAAGTCAGCATCATAGTAGGTACAACTCCTACCACTGGTCCCAGATCAATGAAGGTCATCCTAGCATAGGGAGTACAGTAGATACAGTGATGCATCCATCAATACTACTATGGTCCCTATCCTCATTTCCCTGCTCATTGATCAGATGAGAGGTACTTCCCATGAGTCCCAGACTGCATGGGTAGGATGCCTCGACAGGAGAACTTAATCAATCTTGTCCTAACAAGAGAACTAATCATCCTACTACACAATCGCCATGGAGAACACATCATCCAGGCCTCACAGGAGAACTAATCATCCTGCTACACAATCGTCATGGAGAACACATCCAGACCTCACAGGAGAACTAATCATCCTACTACACAATCGTCATGGCAAACACATCATGCAGACCTCACAGGAGAATTAATCATCTTGCTACACAATCATCATGGAGAACACATCATCCAGACCTCACAGGAGAACTAATCATCCTGCTACACAATTGTCATGGAGAACACATCATCCAGACCTCACAAGAGAACTAATCATCCTGCTATACAATCGTCATGGAGAACACATCATCCATATCTCACAGGAGAATTAATCATCCTACGACACAATCGTCATGGAGAACACATCATCCAGACCTCACACTACTACACAGGAGAGCAAATCATCCTGTCCCACAAGAGAGCGAATCATCTTGTCCCACAAGAGAGCGAATCATCTTGTTCACAGGAGAGCGAATCATCCTATCCACAGGAGAGCGAATCGTCATGTCCCACAAGAGAGTGAATCATTTTGTCCCACAAGAGAGCGAATCATCTTGTCCACAGGAGAGCGAAACATCCTGTCCCACAAGAGAGCGAATCATCTTGTCCATAGGAGAGCGAATCATCCTGTCCACAGGAGAGCGAATCATCTTGTCCCACAAGAGAGCGAATCATCTTGTCCCAGTGCGCACCACCAAGGGAGGGTGAGTCGCCCTGTGGTCGTATGTTGCTCCAGTAAGAACCGCAAGCCACAGAGCTCAATGTATGCAACATGCAAGACCCTTTTACAAGGGTCTCTCGACGACTCCAAGTCGTTCAGGAAAATCACAAATTTGATCCTTCCCCGGGGCTCTGACAAAGTGTAGCGATCTCTACATCATCTCAGTGCGATGGAGCCTCCTTGCTCATTGACTTACCATATCCTAGATAAGGCAGTATCTGATGTCTTTCTGTTGGAGCAATCATTGAATACGGGATTCCTCAATAATCGAATCCCACTTGTGGTTGTCATAGAGAATCACAGTGGTATTCATCATGTGTACTCACTGAAGAGTTTCCACAACCAGGCAATTTCATACGAGGTCATACTCCTAGTTAGTATCCGGTCTCGGCGGTACTTATAACAACCGATTTCTGCTTCCTGCTCATCCATGATATCGAAGCAGAATCCAAAGAGAACCAGCATTGAGAAGTGCTCTAGTGATCCTCCACAATGCCTGCCCAGTCAACATTCGAATAATCATGCAGTTTTCATATTTCCGGCAGTGTATCTCAATCTATGAGAGATTGTGCCCCGAAGGTATCTCAGAGGATTCTTGGCACCAATCCAATGAGGCTCAACCAAATATGAGCTCACCATGCTAACTGCAAAACATATGTCCAGACAGAAGTTCACCAAGAACATCAACGTGATTGAGTTTATGAAACTCACAGGTATTTCCCAAATCTGGTCCGACATCACTACCATATAACTTCTGAAAGTTAATATCCTTGAGGCAGTCACAGGCTTGCAGTTTATCATTCCACATTCAGAATCCAACTCCCTCTTACTTTTGCAAATGAGAGGGTCTGCACTTGTCAGAAATAAGTCATCCTTATGCAGTGCCAGTATGAGAGGTCTATCATCCACAACCTTCAGGTAGTGGTTTGGATCGATTTCACTCCTAGTGAATCTCAGCTTCATCAAACAGCGATCAATCCTCTCATACTACACCCGGGGTGTTTTGCTTCAAGCCATAGGGGGTTTTCTTCCACCTGTATACATGAGATTCTCGTTCATGAGTCTCAAACTCCACGGGTTGTTCCAAACCTGTGGACCTGCTACATGAGGGGAATGGTCCCCTTTGTAAGATTTTCCTTCGATACATCTCAGACATGTACCTTCATGCTCTTTTTGAATTCAGGCATCCCAGTCACCATCTGACTCACAGACCTCCGGTGTTGTGTCAATGGACATGGTCCCCAGTGGACTTTCTGCAACTTGATACAACCCTGAACTCAAAAACATCTTTGAAAAAATCTATTTTCAAACACGTACCTTTCCATCGATGAGTGTCACCCTGTAACCTTTGACTTCCATTGCTAAAATGGACACCGGGTTCTTCTTGCAATCAGGTACATAAAATAGATTCGGTAAATGAATCGAGTTACCTTCATTCAATTGAGGGGTAGCAATCCCTACACCCTTAGATCTGAACTTCCCAATGAAGTGATCTTTAAGTAGGCCATCAGAAACTTCCGCTGCGCCATTCTGATAATATTCTCTACTTCCACTTCACCCTCGGTGAATTTGAACCCATTGATCCTTTTGTCTTGTCCCAACTGTTATCGGTGATTGCTCTTTCACTCTTGCTTGGGCATTGTCTTCACCTCAGCGCCGATTCCATGTTAATTTTATGGTATGTTCTATGCTTAGAGCAGTTTACTTATCTTTCTTATTATAATCCACAGATTAGCAATCACATGTACATAAGTAAAGTGCAGATAGAACATTAAACGATCAACAGAAAACAAGCCAAGACAAGAGACACAAGATGTGGCAGCTAGCCAAGGACAAACCCCAATATGGGGAAACCCTTTGATCAAATCTTCTTTTATCTTCAATAATTCAACAGAGAGAAATAGTACATAAATCTGTTTTATATCAGCAGCAGCAAACCCTAGATCGGTGGCATCTGTATCATCGACATCATTGGCATCACTAGCATCGGCATCATCAGCTTCACTGGCATCATCGGCTTCTCCTACATCATCGGCTTCACCTGCTTCATCAGCATCATCGGCTTCACCGGCATCATCAGCTTCACCGGCATCATCAGCTTCACCAGCATCACCGGCATCATCGGCTTCACCGGCATCATCACCATCACCTTAAGATCTCTCCTCCTACTAAAACCCAAAGACAAGTAGAGAGAGGAAGAGATCCAAGTGTGTGCAGAAATGACTTGAAGTCCTCTTCTATTTATACTAAAATGTAGAGGTTGAATAGACATGATGTTTGGGCTTCTTGAGCCTACATAAGTTGTAGGTCGGCTTGATAATGATTCCATAATCAATATAAATTCATATCTCCATGAATACTTATCGGAATCGGATGATCTTTAGATCAATCCTACACCTCTCGACGAGAGGAATCTAATAAAAATGTTATCAGCATGAATAAGATGACCCACATGAAGTTTGGCCCTAGTTGCCAATTTTAACACTGATCCTCCTAGTACTATCTTTGCCTCTCTGCTTCTGTATTCACTGCCCCTCAGCTGCAACTTTGATCACTCTTTCGACTTCCTCAGCAAACCCTGCCCCAGAAAATCAAAATCTTGATCAACTCGGTGTGTTCTCCAAGTGACCCTTAAGCCTCCTCTTATACTTTTCTCGCTGGCATTTCAACGGCCGAGATTAAGTCCCTAATCAATGGCTAAGATTAGATATGGCTTGATCCATGACTTTTGGACCATTCTAACTCAGTTTTATATTATTTCAGATTAATATTTTATTTTCCCTAAGTTTAGACTTAGGAACTCCATTAAAAATATTAATTATTTTAATATCTCTCAAACTATTTAGAATCTGCCCAAACCATTTATGGGTATTAGAGATCTCATGTGCCTTGGCCTCTCCACCAAGTTTCCAGACTAGAGCACATCTGATGCTACCTTAAATCAACACTCCCTCTTAGCAAGGGCTGTGCTCTAGTAATACTCCTCACTGAGAATCACCCTGATCATCCGGTATCGGTCCCTATGTTGATGCTAGGCCTGCTGCCCAACATCCTCTGCACTGCTCCATCATGTACTGCTAGCCATGGCCCTGCCACTGCCACTACTGCATCTGTATGGCAGCCCCTCTCATCATGCTACATCGTGCTGCCCATAGCACTGCCACTGCTAATTTTCGCATTGCAATTCAGTTACTGAGAAGTACATAACTGATCTCCCAACTCTGACATCTCTGTCAAGCTAGAGACACCCTCGATGCTGAAACTCCCTCTGTCGCTGACAAGTGCTCCCTCTCTGACCTCTACGCTGCTGCAACAACTCCATGCATCTCGCACTACTACCTCACTCTGTCTTCGGAATCCTGCACTATAGCTCCCTCTGTCCCTCCATCCGCATCCGTCTCTGCTGACATCCACCAGTACTGCGACTCCTCTTCGAGGCTCCCGTAGCAAGGTATAATCTAAGAGTTTGGGTACCTCGAGGATCCTGCACCTCATCGCCTGTAGTCCATCTAACTACAACTCGATGTCTCCCCACTTCCGCTCAAATGGCATTTGAGCACTCATGGCACAGTCATCATCTGTCTCCACTTCCTTCTCCACCCTTGCTGGCGCAGCCTTCATCTCAAAGCCTCTCCTTTGCTCTTCTTCCTCAGACACTGGTTTGCATAGTGACCCAAATCCCCACAGTTGAAGCATTTGACCTTGGAGAGTTCCTTCTTCTTTCGTTTCTCCTACTGCCTGCTACCTTGGTTAGCCTTCTAATCTCTTCTTGGCGAAGAGCCACCCACATTTCCTCCCAATCTGGAAGGGTCACCCTACCCAGCATGCTCTGGACAAACACCTCCCAGTCTTCAGAGACTGCGTTCAGGGTTGTTCTCACCATCAATTCTTGAGCCGGTGTGGCCCCTATGGAAGTCAACTAATCCTGGATGTCCTTCAATCAACCGAGGAAGATGTCAATCGATTCTCCCTTCTGCATCTAGTATGACCGTAGCTTATTTTCTAGTAGCATCTTCCTCTGCAAGGAAGTATGCTGATACAATTTCTTTAGGGCCTCCCACATCTCATTTGTCGTATTCTTCTCCACAATATGTGGTACTATATGGTCCTTGACCCCATCAAGGATGATGCTCTTAGCCCTTGCCATGCATCCTCGTACTTATCGTTATCAACCGAGTCAACCGGAACCGCTATTGTCCTCAAGGCGAAGTGCTTGACACAATTCCTGTCTAGAACGGACACGATTATGGCCTTCCACACTACGAAGTTTGAGGCTCCGTCAGTTTGTCCTGGTCTCTTACCCTGTTCACTGCCATCTCGTTGCTCCTCTACTTTCCTCTTGGAAGTTCTTAGTGTGACTCCCTCTGAGCCTCAATTTCCCTCCTAGAAACCCTTCTGCCAATGTCGAGATGCCCCCACTCCAATCGTTAGTGCAGATGCACCACTGGTCTAGATTTCTTGGCTGGAGATCCTCAGTAGCAACTCCCTCCTCCTTGGTCTTGCTCTGTTAGGTATTGTTCTGACTACAATACCCCACCAGCTTCACTCTGAAACTTACCCACAACCTCCTAAGCTTCAATAAACTGAAGGTTAGGGCTTCTAGGCTCTGCACAATCATGGCACCAGCAAAATCCACACCTCCTCGCCACAAGCGTCAATCCTTCCTGACTAAGAAAGATGACTGGGCACTGCATAGGTCGAGTCTGCTCCCCTCTGCCACTACGTTGAACCTCTTCCCAGCTCAAACTTGATGACGCGGGCACTACGTCACCCCTTCCTTGCTGCTTCTTTACTAGGAACAACTTCTGTCACTCAGGACAGCGATTTTCTGTTGCTGCTGCTCTGCTCGATTGATCTCCTCAGTTCTCCTGTGATCTGCAACCACCCTCTGATGCCATGTTGGAATTTCTAAGTCTAATTGTTAGAAACCCTTCATGTACTTTTCTGATTTATTTCTGCCTACTTGTTCTGATTAATTAACAAGTTATTTACCATGTAAATACTGAAAATAAATACAAGCACATGCTCAAGACATTACAGATCATCAACTAAAGGAAACAAAACAAGCACACAAGTGACACCACTGTTTTTGGACCAATGTCCTCAAAAAAACCCAATGTGGGAAAACCGATGCAGCTATCTGAGGGTTTTATTATTATGCAGTTTCTGAATACAATCTGGGTGCCAAAATCGACTCACCCAACAGAGAAAAATCTCGGCAATAGTACCTCTCTACTCGGAAGCAAATATTCTGGCTGAAACCCCGGATAAACACCGACAGCTCCCAGCTCCAATCTACCCCACGAAAACCCCAGCGTCAGTCTCTAGGGACTGCATCAGCCCTTTCTGGCCCATCGTCACCCTGGCTTGCCCTACGTCAGCCTCAGGAGGCACTACGTCAACCCTTAAAGCCTTTGCGTCACCCACGCTGGCTCTCTAAGGCACTACGCAGCTCCTGGCTGCCTCTGCACAGGCCCTGGTTGGCTCTGCATGAGCCTCTGGAGTCTGGCTGCCTCTGCGTCCCTCTCTCCCGACTTCTGTGCTAATCCTCCTGGTACTATCTCTGCCTCTCTGCTTCTGTATTCACTGCCCCTCAGTTACAACTCTAATCACTCTTTCGACTTCCTCAGCAAACCTTGCCCCAGAAAATCAAAATCTTGATCAACTCGGTGTGTTTTCCAAGTGACCCTCAAGCCTCCTCTTATACTTTTCTCGTTGACATTTCAACAGCCGAGATCAAGTCCCTAATCAACGGCTAAGATTAGATATGGCTTGATCCATGACTTTTGGACCATTCTAACTCAGTTTTATATTAATTCACATTAATATTTTAAAAATATTAATTATTTTAATCTCTCAAATTGTTTAGAATCTACCCAAACCATTTCTGGGTGTTGGAGATCTCATGTGCCTTAGCCTCTCGACCAAGTTTCGAGGCTAGAGCACATCCAATGCTACCACAAATCAACAGGTCCTTCCTCCACCAATGAGAGCTCTGTCGAGATTGCATGTATGTCCACGCAACCAACCCACATCACCCTGTTTGGTCCTTTCTGGCACACTACTGAAAGCACCCCTTTTACTTCTCATCAGATTTCACTTTCTGGGCTTACATGGATGGAGTTGTATGGCCTCTTCCCCATTGGTCCGCCAAAGCCAACTCCCTGCTACCACTGCAACCACTCCCATGTCATCCCATTTGCCTTCATCCCGGCGATTGCAAATTTCCTACCCTCTTAATCTCTTTTGGGATCATGGCATCAAACCTACATGGCTGGCAAGAACCTTCTAAACCAATAGGATGGCGTGCATCAACGCGTGGAGTGACTTACATCATCCCACTAGCTTACCTCCTGGCGCTTTACATTTGACTCTCGCTTTAAACTTTCAGGTGAACTTCGTCGAGTTGACTCGACAAGTGGCCAGTCCTCGGCCCAATAACACCACAACAATGGTGCAGGCCCGACCACGTATCCTTTTATGTCACCCTCCAGGCTTTGCCCAGCATTTTCACTATGCACCTTCTCTTCATGCTTTCGGGCTAGGCGTTCGGGCCTATGTGGTTGTGGGCCTACCATTCCAACCAATAGCAATCCTGTCAGGCGCACGTCATAGTGCCACATCATCCCACTTCTTTTCACCCAACTTTTCTTTGCTCGTGCCCTTAGAAATGTTGCGAGGTAAGACCTTCAGGTTCTATCTCCAAGCTACATCGATTTGGTGGGTCGCACCCGTGCACGACCCTTGCTCCCGATTGGGACACATAGTGGCACCGCCACCTCGTCCCGCTCCCTTCCACCTACACCTTATGCGAGTGCTCTGGGGATACCTAAGAAGATGACTTGGAGGTAGGTCCACCCCCAACCAATAAAATAACAACTGGGGTTGCACGGCTGCCAGCATGTCCCAACTGTCGCTATCCTAGTTAGCCCCTTTTGCCTCATGTCACAATCTTTCGAGGTATTCCTTCTAATTTCCACCTCCAAGCCACATCAACACTCTCGCAACCAAATGCATTAGAGGGAAATCGAGCCTCGTCAATGGGAGGTCTCCACGACTAGGGCTTGATCCACGAAAGGATAAGGTTGCCCGATCTTTCTTATAAGTTCGGGGCTTGATCCCTCTGTGTCGCAACAAGTTTTTCTTCTCATTCTCTGCCATGGCTCGGCTAGGAGACTTTGGCCCTGCCTCAAACGACATCTTAGATGGGGATCTCCGCGATTGCCCATAAAACAAACTTTGTTGCTTCATAGACTTCCTCGAGCCAGTCTTTTCGACCGTGACTTTGCCTTAGAGGTCCAGCAAACCTCCATATCAACTTCAAGGCTTCATGTTGACACCAATGGTTTATTAATGTGTTCCATGATACTAGCCCTCCTGAGTTTGGGCGAATCTAACTCCAAGTAGTTTCTAACCCGCATGCATTCCCCATTCCTAAACAGGAAATCCCACGCATGTCAGCGTAGGCGCTCCAGTGGCCATTACCTACCACAAGCTTGGCATGGACTACTAAAAGGTTTCCACCTCGCTTGCCACACGCCGACAGTGCCAGAATCCATGTCAGGCCTGTAAGCAAATCCATGGCGCTACGCAAAACCTTTTGGTGCCTCACCGACAACACTAGGACATCAATGAAAGATATATAACCTACTCATAATGCAAGGTTGAAGGTCATTTAGGTAAAGTTGATGGGCTCATCTGGCCTCAAGGGAAACAACGCTCAATGCTCACACAATCCCTGTCGCACGGCAAAGCAGCTTGTAACTTAGGCAGATAAATGGACGTAAGCAAATGCAAACCTTGTTGAGCAAACAGACTTCAATGTAACTATTTCATATTAATAAAGGGGCTTTGAGCCCACTGTTTTAAGTTTTATTCCAAGCTCTAATGGCTTTGCTGCGGCCTGCAACATGACCTTACGTTCCTTTTCATTCATATATGTGTTGTTCTCATTACAGTTAAGCATTTCATTCGAGTTAAGGCTCAGCTCAGCGTTATAGCTTGGTTCTTATTATCATATGGTTTATTACACATTTGTGCATATGTTGTTCTATGATCAACACCAGCGAGTTATTATTTCCAGTTCAGAAGGAAATGCTTACTAAGCTTATTTAACAGTATCACTCATTCCAAAGAAACAACAACACACACATAACTAATAAATATATATATATATATATATATATATATATATATATATATATATATATATATATATATATTATATATATATTCAGCATGTCCATCAATATTGTATTTGCATAAAAATGCATCCACGTAGTCATACATAAACAACACAAATACAGTTCCATAATCCAAAACTATCACAGTCAAGAATGCATCATGGTTCATCAACAGATAAACAAGTACTAGCTGATACTTATCTTTAAACTTGTAGGGCGACTGATTCTGGGACAAGGACTCTCTACCCAACCATAGACAATTGCAACCACACTTACTTGCAGTTGTCACCCCCAAGCCAGATTCCAGAGTCTGAGGGGGGTGTTTGCTTAAGGGGTTAGAACACTAGCTGCCAATTGAAACAAGGACTCCAAAGGACTTCCTTCCTAAATCCCACCAGCTGACCAATGCTTCCTTCGACAGCACAGGGAGTTCAAAAATGCTCCACCTCACCCCCAAGTGCTCACATGGGGATTCACCCCCTTCTATGGAGTTCAGAACCCATTGTTACAATAATGCAATACCCACAAGTCATCAATTAGACCTTTCTTTGATGTTGCTTCAGGATGGCCTCTTCCCAAGTTGTTACGGGGCTCTAGAGTCTACTATCTCAACCCACGGCCTCCAGGGGACCCAAGCTATTACAGGGCTACAAAGATTCCATCCCAACCCACAGCCTCGAGGGACCCAAGTTGTTACAAGGCTCTAGAGACCTTTGTCTTAACCCAGAGCCTCTAGGGACCCAAGCTATTACAAGGCTCCAGGGATCCTATCTCAACCGACAGCCTCTAGGAAACCAGAGAACCAATCCCATTCTCTTGTCTTCTCTCCAGAGTTGTTTGCGGATTGTTCTCATTGGATGCTCCAAATCTTCGCTGCCTTCTTTGTCTGCCTCTTGCGCACCTGAGTTCAAATGGGTGTTTTCCCCCGTTTGCTTCTAGCTTTTCCTTCGAATAAATCCTCCTCCTGCCATCCTTTTTGTTTCCTTGTTTTACAGTGACTTTTGCGTCCTTGTTGGCCTGCAATGCGCAAACTCTCCACTGGACTTCTTGTCCTCTTTACTTGTTGTTGTTTCTCAAGCAACATGGGCCTGCGCACTTTATCTTGCAAGCCAATTAATTTCAAGAACCAGTTCATTAAATTCATGCATCAGCCAACCTTTAATGGTAGTCCAAACAATTCAGGTTTTCTACACAAGAAACCACAACATCCCAAGCAAGCAATCCTCCTCCCAAGCTTTGAATCCATGTCCCTCTGAGTCAGCCCCCATTTTCAAATTTCACATATAGCAAAATATTTACAATGTGTTTTATAAGAGGGCCATGGGTGGGGTTGTTATAGTGCATTGTTGAACGGTGTTGTTTACTATTCATGTGATTTGATATTGATTTATGTTTGATCTAATGCTAATGTGATTTTGTGCTCTAAAGATTAAAAAAATTAACAAATTGAAAGGAAATATTGATTCACCCCCCTCTCAGTATTTCCAACAAACACATTTCATATGGCTGAACGATGGATGTGAATGATAAAATGATCTAGACTTTGGCACTTCCACATTGTCTTTGAGTAAATTGATGAAGCAAGACTCCTATCCAACACATGAGCATATTTGTGAATGTTGAGCAAATTTATTAACTACTTGCCACCCCTTCTCATGATTGTTTTCCAGCATAACAATAAGCACATAACACAACTCATGATCTCCAAAGGCTTGTTGTAATTGAAGTGGTTGATTGAAACTTTGTATGCTTCACATGTTTCAAATCTACAAAAACATAAGTTTAACAATAACTTCTAAGATTTAGTCAATCCAAGCTAAAGAACACTCTCCCTTTTCACAATGACCACAGCTAGATAGACTATTAGGAAGACCACCACCCCCCCTCTCCAAGTTAGGAAACCCCCTTTTTTAACCTAAAAGCAAGAGGCAATGCCACTAAGGTGACAGGAGGTGGCTTGCCTAGTAGTTGCTTGCAAGCCACCCACTATCATAGCTCGATTGACCGTTAGGCAAGCCACCCATTGTCACAGCTTGATTAACCATTAGGGATGTTGAGAAACCAAGTGCAAGAAGATAATGGTTTATTTCTCTTAACTTGATAATTGCTTGTGAATGTTTCTAGGCTTTTTATTATTTATATTATCTTCTTCATCAGTTAATTATACAAAAGTGCAAAATATGAAGATCACAAAAAGACAAAGAACACCAACAATTAGGCTCTAGGCCAGGGGAAAACCCAATAATCCTTCTTATAGAATCAGATCAAAATGAGATATCCAAGACCCAAGACCAAGACTATAGACTGCCACAAAGACCCAAGTCAACCCTCCTCCAAATCTCCTCTAATCAAGTCAAATTCAACGAAAGTCAATGCTAGTCAAACTTCTAAAATCTAGTCAAATCACAGAATTTTCGGACCTGCAGTGAAGGACAAACTTCAAACCTGTAATTTGAGCAGAGATACCACAGAACCTCCGCATTTGTGATCCTTCTTATAGAATCAGATCAAAATGACATATCCAAGACCCAAGACCAAGACTATAGACTGCCACAAAGACCCAAGTCAACCTTCCTCCAAGTCTCCTCCAATCAAGTCAAATTCAATGAAAGTCAATGCTAGTCAAACTTCTAAAATCTAGTCAACTCACATAATTTTTGGACCTGTAGTGAAGGACAAATTTCGAACCTGTAATTTGAGCAGAGATGCCACAGAACCTTCGCATGTGTGAGCAAAAACAAGGCAGAATACTCGAATTTTATCTCTCCTTCGACTTCCTTCTCTCTCATTGGACTTCAGCGCCTTTTCTTCTTGTTTTTGGCACAAAAATCGATGATGTGAGTGATAAGTGAGTGAATTGCTCCAATAGGTCGAGTTGACTCTTATATATAGTTGTCTAGGAAGGTTGAATAGCTACCACATAGGCCGACTTGGTCTTGTGTTGACTTTTTGACTCAAAAATAAAATACAATTTCTTTTTCTTTCAAAAGTCCAAGTGGGACTTGACTCAAATACATTTCTTTTTTACTCATAATAAATTAATTTTGACTCTTTTGACTATATGAGCATGAAGAACATTCTTTGACCAAAAATAAAATATAATAATAATGAATAAATAAATATATTAATGATGAATTTACATTACATTGAAAAGACCGACATTAGTTACATCTTCAACAAGGGACAACCCCCCCCCACTCCAAGTTAGGAAACTTCCTCTCTTAGCCTAAAAGCACGAGGCAAGGCCACTAAGGTGACAACAAGTGGCTAGCCTAGTAGTTGCTTCTCGGCTTTCCTACCAAGGTTAGGACTTTTCCTTTACCAAGAGTTTGAGTAGTAACTAAAAGTGTAGGAAGCAATCAAACTATTTCTATGCCACAAGGACCAATGGTGGAGAGCTAAAATAACCTCCATTGACCACTCCATATGGTGATATCTTGGTGCTCGAGAACCCGTTATGTAACCAACTCACAAAATAGAAGAAAAGATAGATCAACGACTTCAAAATTAGCCTCTTCGAGGGGGCAACCTCTTTTACATTACACAAATGAATAATTCTTGGATGATACAAATGACAAAAGCTCCTTTCTATATATAAGAGTCTAAGGGGTCACAATATAATCAAAGTCAACATAACAATAATAATATAAGGGCACAAAAATAACAATAGTGGGCTTCTATGGGGCACAATAATAACAATATGGAACAATAGGGGCACAACAATAACAATAAGGGCTACAATGACAATAGTAATGGGGGTATCACTAGTATTAAAAGGACCTAACATGCCCCTCTCCTTCAAAAAAGTGTTGTCCTCGACGCTTGAGTAGTTTTGGATGCTTCTGTATAAAATTCTCACCCTCCCATGTGGAATCTTCAGCGGGTAAGTTCTTTCACTTGATGAGATACTCCGAAATTGATCGATTTCGTAGCTGTCAAGTTCTTGTTTATGTGACTGTTTCAGGTTCCAATATGATTTTTCCTTCCTCGTCAAGTTCTGGCAATATTGTTTGAAATGGGAGTTCGTCATCTATAACCTTCTTTAAGCTTGAAACATGGAAAACTAGGTGCACTCGGGACGCTGTAGGAAGTTCCAATTTGTATGCCATAGTACCAATTTTTTACAACACCTTGTACGGACAATAATACTTTGGTGATAATTTATTATCCTTCTTAGATTGCTTGAGGGACATTTGTTTATATGGTTGTAGTTGTACAAATACCCTATCGCCTACATCAGAACTTCTTTCACTGCAATGTTGATCTTCCTGTTCTTTCATTCTATTATGCGCCAAAGTGAGGTTATCCTTTAAGAGTTAGAGAACTTGTTGTTGATGCTCGATGTGATCTTCCACTGCTTGAACCTTAGAATTTTCTCTTAAATATGATGTGATGGACAATGCATGATATCCATAAAGTGCCATAAATTGGGACATTTTCGCTGCAGTATGGAAGGAAGTGTTATACCACCATTTAGCTAGAGGCAACCATTTGACCCATTGTGCTTGTTTATTAGATACAAAGCAACGAAGATATCCTTCCAAACATTTGTTTACTATCTCAGTTTGCCCATCAGATTAAGGATGATAAGATGAGCTATGACTGAATACCAAGACAAGAAAATAATTATGTCCAATAATTTCAAATGAAAATGGGATCTCTGTCGCTTACAATAATCTTTGGGTTTCCATGTAGCTTTTGAATTGTTTCCATAAATGCAGTAGAAATTGTACTGGCTTTAAATGGATGCAATAATGCACAAAAGTGTGCATACTTGGTAAGTTTGTCAACTACCACCGTGATGACACTCTTTCCTCCGGACTTGGGTAAGCCTGTGATAAAATCCATTGAAACCTCCTCCCAATGTTGGCTTGGAATGGATAAAGGTTGTAATAGACCTGGGGTCTTAATTGTTTCCACTTAATTTTGTTAGCAAACCAAACATTCTGCCACAAACTTTTGAATATCCAACTTAAGGCCATCCCAAAAAAATTCCTTCTTAATCCTCTGGTAATTTTTTTAAATCCTGAGTGCCCTCCTAAGGGAGAGGTGTGCAATTCCATAAGAATCTTTTGTTTGAGTTGGGAATTCTTACATAGGTATAAGTGATCTTTGTACCATAACAAATCATTTTTCCAGCGAAATGTATCAAATGTATTGGGATCTTGTTGTAACTTTTGAATGAGTGCCCACACTTCTTCGTCATTCTTCCATTCATCCCTTGCTTCGTTTATCCAATCTAGTT
>APFE031459698.1:34785-49515 GCA_000404065.3 Pinus taeda | reverse complement strand
AAGTGCATGGAGTATTGCCAACATTTCCTTCTCATAAATAGCTTTGTGTAAAAACTTTCCCTTGATTGGACGACTTTCAAAAGAAATGGGTCTTTCATCTTGCATTAAAACAACACCAGTTCCATTTCCTAAAGCATCACATTCCGCAATAAAGGTTTTTGTGAAGTCCGGTGTTGCTAAGACCGGTGCTTGGCACATTTCCTCTTTAAGATGTTCAAAGGCCTTTGTTGCTTCTGGAGTCCATGAAAATGCATCTTTCTTCAATAATGTTGTTCGAGTTGTTGCTATTCTCCTATAATTCTTAACAAACTTGCGATAATACCCTGTCAACCTAATAAATCCTCGCAGATGCTTTATGGATGTGCGGATTTTCCATTCCTTAATGGCTTTAATTTTTCTAGGGTCTACCTTAACTCCTTCATGAGATATAATATGACCCAGATATTCCACCTCTTGTACTCCAAAGGAACATTTGGATCATTTTGCATCTAATTGTTTCTCCTCCAATAGTTGTAGCACCCTGTCAACATGTTCAACATCATCCTTCCAAGACTTGTTGTAGATTAGTATATAATCAAAAAATACTAACAAAAATTTTCTAAGGAAGGGTTTAGAAATGAAATTCATCAAACCTTAAAATGTAGAAGGTGCATTGGTAAGGCCAAAAGGCATGGCCAAAAATTCATAATAACCCTTGTGAGTTATAAATGCTGTTTTCAGAATGTCTTCAGTCTTCATTCTGATTTGATTATATCTTGAACGAAGATCCAACTTGGTGAAGTAAATTGATCCATGCAATTCATCCAATAATTCATCAATGACAGGAATGGGAAATGTATCTTTAATAGTGAGCTTGTTGAGCTCCCTATAATCCGGAGACATGCGCCATGACCCATCCTTCTTGTGCACCAATACTACTGGAGCAGAGAAAGAACTTCGACTAGGTTGAATTATACCAGCCGCTAGCATTTCTGCAACCATACGTTCAATTTCACACTTTTGGGCATAGGGATATCTATAAGGCCTAATGTTTGGAGGAACACTTCCTAGAATCAAATGAATAGCATGAGCATGATCACGAATAGGTGGAAGACCTTTGGGAGTCTCAAATACCTTAAAATAATTGTCCAAGACTTTTTGGAGATCTGGAGAAATAGATGATTTCGATGTGGGAACCTCTAGCGAACATAATTGTGCAATTACGTCTCGTTGTTCTTTCTTTAGAAGCTTTGTCATTCTGTTAGAGTTGATTATCTTTCCCGGTTTCCCTGTGATACCCCTTAATTCAACTTCCTTTCCTTCCGAAGAAAATTTCATGAAAATTTCTTGAAAATTAGAAGTTATTATACCCAAGGATTGTAGCCATTGGACTTCCAGTACAACATCAGCACTATCCATTAGAATGGAAAGCATTGGACTATTCAATACATACTATCCCATGGATAGCTTGATACTATGGCACTTTCCAAAGCAATTTATGTTTCATCCACTTACAACCATCACTTGACACTCTGGTGCTGGATATCGGAAGCAATTCAATTCCTTGGCTATCTTACAATGAATAAAATTATGGGTATTGCCTGAATCAATCAACACTATTACCTTTTTCTTCTTAATATGTCCTTCTATCTTGATATTTTGAGGAGTGATAATTCCAGCCAATGCATTACAAGATATGGTCGAATTCGTTTCTTCTTTCTCTAGGGTTTGTTCTTGATGTATATCCTCTTCTTTTGACGTTTCTAGTTCATTTTCTTCCTCTTCTTCACAATCTATGTAAAATAATTTCTTCTCAGCACACTTATGACCTTTAATGTATTTGTTATCACAACTGTAACAAAGCCCTTTTGCTCTTTTTTCTTCCAATTGTTTTGGTGTCAACCTTGTAGGTTGTGGAAAGCTAAGGGCAACAACACTTCCATCTTTATAGTTATGAGTGGTAGGCTTCCTTGTTGCCATAATTTTGCTTTCCATTTTTCTTGCCAACCTGAATGCCTTCTCCAATGAATAAGGTTCCCAAAGGCGAATCTCATGTTGGATGTTATCCTTTAAAGTCCCTATGAACACATCAATCCTATGCTCCTCTGGAATATCTTTTACCCTTATGTTCAATTTTTGGAAGTCCTCAATGTGCTCCATCATTGAACCCTTTTGTTTGAGATTTATCAATTGGCTAAAACAAGTGTTGTTTTTTGTATCCTCATAATGTGCTATCATTTCTTCCGTAAAAATTGCCCAAGTGACAATTTGTTTACAAGAGCAAAGCCATAGATACCATACAAACTGATTTCTTTCCAAATATAGAATTGCAATGCGTACCTTTTGTGTGTTTTGCACATTATGGAGATTGAAATATTGCTCCATCTGTAGTATCCATCTTACGGGATCCTTGCCATCAAACTTCCTCATATCAATCTTTGGAACATGGTGGGTCTTCAATCCACCGTTAGAGTCTATGAAATCATGTTTAACATTTCTTTTGTTCTCCTCATGAGTTTCCTTTACTACCCTTTTGCCATTAGTAAACATTTCTTGTAGCAAATTTGTCAAATCTATCTTCAAATCTTCCATGTTGCCTTTAAGTTTTTCTTCTATACCATCCATCTTAGCTTCCACGCCTGTCTTCAAATCTTCCATGTTGCCTTTTAAGTTTTTCTTCTAGACCATCCATCTTAGCTTCCACGCCTTTCTTTAAACCATCCATCTTAGCTTCCACGTCATCCATCTTAACTTCCACACCTTTCTTTAAAATATCCATCTTAGTTTTTGTTAATTTTTGTGAGAGTGAATTTTGCTGCACTTGGTGTCGTAATTTTGATATATCATGTTGCATTTCTTCCTCTTTTTCATGAGTCATGCTAGGGCTTTCAGGTTGCTTACTATGTGTTTCCATTTTCTTTCTTTGGGGCATCAATTAATGATAACAATGCTTCACTATGCCCTTTGCATTCCTTCAAACTAATTTTTCAAACCAAACTTATGCAAAAGTTTTAAAAAACTACACATTTTTTCACTTTATAGGAGCTTGATATTGAATCTGTAGTATCTCTGTAATTTCAGATCTCTAAGGTCTGAAATTGCGTCCTGCAGTAGCCCTCTCAGTCCTCTTTCCAACCCCGCAAGTTTGATCAAGATTGGATCCTCCAAGGAAGAGTTATGCCAAATCTTCCACGATGACCTGATTATAGACTCGTTTAGTAGAGCGAACTTGTATGAAGTGCCACGTGTCACTGTTTTGTCCTTAGGACCTGAAACCGATACACAGAAAACTACAGGTCATCCTTTTTCTACAACTTATTACGAAATTTCAATTTGATGCTCAGAGAGAAAGTTATGACGATTTTCCCCAGGTCACCTGTTTGAGATATAATTCGGGAGCCTGCAAAAACCCTAACTTCCTTGGATTCTATCTCCGAAAATATAGCGAGAAAAGATCTAAAATTTGGACCCACGTTTCATCGAGATTTCGGCTCAAATAGGTTTTAATTTCCACTTCTAAAACGTCGTAGAAAAAAGTTAGATTGAAAATGCCACGATGAGCTGTTGCAAGCAGCGAAACCCTAGAATCCAAACCTTTGATACCAAATGTTATGTAACCAGCTCACAAAATAGAAGAAAAGATAAATCAACGACTTCAAAATCAGCGTCTTTGAGGGGGCAACCTCCTTTACATTACACAAATGAATAATTCTTGGATGATACAAATGACAAAACCTCCTTTCTCTATATAGGAGTCTAAGGGGTCACAATATCATCAAAGTCAACATAGCAATAATAATATAAGGGCACAACAATAACAATAGTGGGCTTCTATGGGGCACATAATAACAATATGGGGACAATAGGGGCACAACAATGACAATAGTAATGGGGGAATCACTAGTATTATAGGGGCTTAACAGAACCCCTAGTTCTTGCCCCTCAATTTCTTTAGGAGGCATCATCGATGTCGAGGATTTGTTTATTCATTTGGGAAGGGATTGGGTGCATGGCTAGAGGTAAAATGTCGAGTATGCTTTAACCAATCCAAACAAGATTATCCTTTTGGGAAGGGATTGGGTACGTGGCTAGAGGTAAAATGTTGAGTATGCTTTAACCAATCCAAAGAAGATTATCCTCGATTGGGTCAAAGGATTGATCTAGACTCACTTTGTCAACTAAGACTTCTAGCTCCCTAAGGTCGGTGGCATGATAGGAAATTAAAAGCCAACAAATGGATACAAGTGGTTGTTCCCAAAGCCTAATCTTGATCACTAATTGAATATGTTATGAAGACTTGAGTCAAAGCATAAGATATCGTTATTCAAGTTGTCTGTGGAAGTTGTTATAGAACCCAAAAAAGCTTGTAGGCACAAGATTTACCCACCTATGGTTGAAACTTGAGAGACGTGGTTGTCCTCAATGTGGTAGAGTTGAAACCCTCAAGCATTTGTTTTGGTTTTGTCCCTTTGCCAAGTCTACATGGGGGTGGATTGATCCTTCGCGGGTCAACTTCTCAATGTCTCTATTTCTTGAAAAATAGCTCTATTGGGTGACAAGCTCCCCTGAGTTTGGAAACTCATGATTCCTAGCAGCTCATATGAGTGGAAATTCTTTTTTCATCTATCATGTCCTATTTAATTACTCACACCTTGCTAGAAGTTTCTCTAGGTTTTGATAGCTACCTAATACATGCAATATTGTTTTGCAGAATAATGTTCAAGTACATAAGGTAAAGATGGAGATGGTCCACCCCCCAAAAGAGTTGGATTTTCATGCAAGCTCCTCATGCACCATACATAGGGAGCTGCCGGGCACCCTCCACCTCATTTTGAATGCTCTCAACAGTCCAAGAAGTGAGAAGACCAACAACAACACCAAGTTGGCCCAGCAATCAAAGGAGGAAGAGAAGACATAACTAGCCACCCAAGCCTATGTAGCAAAAGGGCAAATTTCCAACAATAGAAACTTGTTATATTTGAGGTTGAAAAGCAGTTGACCCCAGCAACAATGGATGGGATCCAATCATCGTAGAGCCTGAATATGCTAGAACAGATTGGGGGCCAACCCCCTAAGATACAACGACCTGCCCCTGAGGTTGGGCTCCTTCCTAAAGTAGCTTGATGACCAAATCACCATGAATATGCTTGGACAAGATCCATGTTTATGTCTTGTTCTCTTATAGGCTTCCAATATTTTTGTTTAGCCCTGGTGATTGTGTTTAGGACTAATAGGATTTTTTGGTAATTAACCAGCTTGATTGAGTCTACATAGTGCTTGTGGCAGTGACATTTGCAGGCCCCCTTTTTGTGTAAAACATCCTCTACATACATATTTTGGTCATATCAGTATTTAAGGAAGCATTTTATTCAAAAAAAAAACTATAGATTTTTGGTAGAAAAGACAACTTCACAAACTCACTCAATTCAAATTAAATTTAAATAGAAACTTCATAGCATTTTTCAAAAAACTCAAATGGTCCTTTTACTCATTTACATGCTTGAAACAAGCCACCTTCCTAAAAACCAACTCTTTGCAATCAAAAATGAACTATTGAAACTCAAATTCACCCAGCATTTTACAATGTGCATACCTCGAATCTACACAGGAATGGGAAGCGCAACTGAACTTTTGTCTCTAACCACTGAAAATTTGCACCCATAACAAAAAAACACTCAAATTGCATGTTGTTGGGGCATTTCTGAAGAATAAAAGAGAGCAATAAGTATGCAACCTAGACCTGTAGTCCATTTGAGGATTTTTTGATAGTTTAGCCCTTTCAATAGCCTAAAATGCTCAAATCTGGCAAGCTTCCTCTCCAGTGAGTTGTTCAATGGCGATCTCCTATTCATAGTGCATGACACCAATCAAATCTTCCTTTTCTATGAGCAACAGTAGCCTATTCTTTGGACAAAACATCACACCAATGAAAGCTTTCTTTTTGGCAAGCAATTATCGCCTCCTCTGTGGACCACACACCATATAAATGAAAACTTCATTTTCAGCAAGTCATATAGCGCACCCCTTTTCAGACTAGTTACCACACCGATCACAATTCCAATGATTGTCAATCTAATACCATACAGAAAGCAAGCAAGAGAGAGAGAGAGAGATGCACAAACCAAACACACATAAGACTGACAACCACAAAGATTACATTCAATCCGAGGTTGTCAAAAAAATTGCAGAGCAGCAATATGCATGTGTTTATATTAGAAATATGTTTTACAAGTATGAAAGTCAAACTGACCAAGTCAAATGGTCTTATCATATCTGCCACGTCATAGATCTATGGATTAACCACATATCAACCCCTTATCATTAATAATGTTTGATTGACGATAGGGCATCAACAATCAACTCGAAATTCTGTTTTTGACATGTTGATTTTAGAATTTCCTTGATAGGCCTCAGACCAGTTTTTCAGTTCTTTGTATAATATGATTTTTTTTTTTAATCTAGTGTGCCCTATATTATAAATATCAGGGGTTTACAGATATTAAAGTCAGATCAACCAAGTCAAACAGCCTTCTCCACATATGCCACATCATTGATCTGTGCTTCTTCCCGTATCACTGACAATATTTATTCAACAATCCATATCATCGATCTGTGGATATGCCACATATTATCCCCTTATCACTAATCATCTTTGCTCGAAATAGGGCATCATCAATCACCTTTTGATTTTGTTGGTTTCAGAATAGCCTTGACAGACCTTAGTGCAATTTTTCTGTTCATTGAACGAATTGAATTCTCTGATTTTGATTCTAGTGTGCTACTATCTTCTTGATGGAGTCCGATTGACGATGATGGCCTGGAAGGTGTCACTATGTGACCCATCTCCTTTTTCAGGGACATGTAACTTTTACAATATAATGAGAGAGGTTTGCAATTTAAAGTAGACAGTTGGAAACAAATCACATCGGGGCTCCTTAAACTAATAAACTCAATTCAATTTCTATATTTCACATCACTTCCACACAAAACAGTCAATAGCCCACATCGTGGGAGCGTAGAAGTTACCCTATCTAGCAAACAACTGCAAATACTTGCTAGCAGCGTGATGAACTTCAATTAATCAATCAGCCGATCACCAACCCTCTGGGGGTTTCGTAAACCAATCAGCTCGACCAAATTCAATAAAATAGGACTGCAGCGGACAACACCTAGCCATGAAGCCAAGACCATGAACGAGTCAACCCACGGTCTCGTCCTGTATTAGCACGGTCCTCCTTGGTAAATAAAACTCTGGATTAATGCAGCGTATCCATAAACTTCTTTGGCTTATAGTTGTTATCTGTATTGTAAAAAAGTTATGGCATATTACTGAAATTTTGCTTAAATTAATATTCTCCTTCTGCATTTAAATTCAACCCTCAGTAACAGAATATTGAATACCAATTTGAGTCCACTCATAAAAATAGAGGCGTGCGTAGAATATTGACGTGGCGACTTACAATGTGATCCATGTGACCGTGGGAGATGAAGAGAAAATCCTGCGCGATGGCCCTCGGAGGGCAGCGCCCAATGTCAAAGGCCATCTTTAGGGTGGGCACAATGACGCAAGTCTCGTGCCCTCCTATTGACAGACCTTCGATAGAATATCCAGCAATCATCCGCCCTCTGTTATTTCCCTTCTCCACTTCCACTGCTTTGTGTTGTTCCATGATGCGAAGCCTATACTCGCAACACAATTTCTCAAAATTCGTTACTGGGAATGTCTATAATGTAAAGACCATCAGAACTGCAGGTGGAATGTCTATAATGCAAAGACATTCGAACTGTTCTCATGTGCATTAAATTGATATTACAGGTGAACATGAATAAAAAACATTAGTTATGTGAAGCTGTAATAAAATCTTGAGGATTTGTTGATGTAACGGAAACTTGGTGAGGTGCAGTCATGTCAGAGGTAGTAGAAAGTGTGAATGTATAACGAAAAACCACCATTAGGGAGCATAGGAAATTCATTTTAAAAGTACATTTCAAAATTATTATTACAGGAAGTAGAGTATATAGGCCTCTATAAAAGTGAAATCTTTTGTGTGGGTTTAATTGGGTTTACCAGTTAAATATGCGTTTCTTTATAAATGGTCATGTGTTTAAATCTAAAAGGACTAAATATGTAGTCAAATTCTTGCGGTGAGCAAGAGGAGAGTCTTCATCTTTTGTCACACAAAAAAATATCTTTTATATCAATTTGGAGTCTTTATCTTTTGTCACACAAAAAAAAATGTCTTTTATATTAGTTTGGTATTTAGTTTGGTTATAACTTTAATAATACATTTCAAAATTTATGAGTGAAAAAAATAGATATTTTACTGATAGAGAAGCAAATTTTATATAATTTCAAAATAAAAATTATTAATGGAAAATAAATGTTACATTCTCTCACAGAGTTTATTTTAGATATTTATTTATTTATAATGTGTGTTTATATGGGTGTGTGTTGATTTATATATTTATCCATAATACTATTATTTATAACTATGAATGTGAATGTGAATAGTCACAAATGCAAATTATCAGTTTTTTAATTGTTTATTAATACAAAGATTTATATATTAAATTTTTCATTCTATGGAATTTAGTTATCAAGAACTTGTAGTTTGCTTGAATTATTTTTTGCAAATTGAGTTCACGTAAGTCATTGCACCACTTGTGATCATGTAATAATATTTTACCTCAATCATAGTGGCTTAGTCAACAACTACTATAACCATACTACACCTCTTCACCTAAGGTCTACCTGTAGCTTTGCCTTAGGCTACAACAAGTTAATGCCTAATCAAGTTTAACTCACTTAGTTCATCCAACAATCAACACTTAGGCATATGTCCAGCCACACTTAGCCAATTAACAATATGCAAGAAACAAATAATACCATATACACATAAAGCAACCATATAACACAAGTACAAATGGACAGTAAGACATGACTTAACCCTTTATTATATAGAGTATGTTAGATGACACAATGGTGGAATGCGCGAAACTATCTATGCATCAACTATTGAAGTACAAAAAAACTATGGATGTCAGTGCTATGTTAAATTGCCCAGCAATATTGCATAATCCGACCCTTAAATATTACACATGCCATGTTTCACTCTATATCTTACCAGGGCAGTGCAAGTCATTCCGTTTTGCCCAACCCTAAACTTGGTACAACCAAAAAACTTGTTGCACTCCTATGAGTGACTTGGAACTTCTTGCTTGTATCTCTATGCCTTGGCATCTTGAGGCATCCACCTAGATATGAGCTTGTTGCACACTTGGAAGCCCCATTTCTTCTAAGGTGAACACAAGTACCATTGATTTGACCTGCTCTCCTTTGGTGACTTGTCCATGGATCACTCCATTGAATTGTTCCAAATTTTGTCGGGTCTACCCAAGTCATCCTGAGCTTATTGATTGGTACCTAAATTGGCATATCCTTAGCATCCGTCTAATACATTTTTTCCCATCATTTTCCCATTTTCATCCTTTTTCTATTACCTTTTCATCTATATTGACTCATTTTTTGTCAAGGTGAAAATAACCTTCTATGAGCCACTTTAATGTCTATTCATATGCATTTTGCAGGAAATTGTTACCTTTTGTACTAACCGTGGCATACATGATTCAAGGATTGCACAAGAACCACTCAGCATAGGGTCTTTATAGTAGTTGCAACTCTTAGCAGATGTTATAACTCCTCGTAAGCATTGCAACTCTCAACGAGTGTTGTAATGCTCATGCAGGATTCAATGGCTACAACTCTGAGGTGTGACTGCATTTGATACAACTATCCACCATTGCTACAACTCTCCATCATTGTTGCTACTCCTCATCGTCATTGACACTCTCCATCCTTGTTGCTACTCCTCATCATTATTGCTACATTGACACTCTCCATCCTTGTTGCTACTCCTCATCATTATTGCTACTCCTCACCATTGTTGCTACTCCTCATCATTGCTACTACTCATCATTATTGATGTGGCTCCAGTGCTATGAGTACTATTACTGCGACTATTGTGTTGTGATTGTCGATGTTGCAAGTCATGTTATCCGTGATATCATTATTGCAACTCATGCGGGCTCCCATGGTGTGATTGCTACAACTCTATTTTACCCATTGTTGTAACTCTGGCAATAGTGTTGCAACTCCACATCAGTCATTCCAGCATGACAATCAACTATCCAGTTGGTGGTTTTAGACTAATCAAACGAGTTGACAGTGGATTATAACAAAGGAAAAAGTGACAGGGATAAGTGAATGACCAAGAAAGGAAGTTGACTCAACCATCAACTATTACACAACTGAATAGAGTCAGCCAGTCCATTTTTTTTTTTTTTTTTTTTTTTTTTCTGTTATTTGAAAGAATCAACAACCTGATTTTCATGGATGTCCATCCACTTGTTTAGTCTATTCTTAGATAAAAGAGATGTTGTATAAAATCCCTTGCTCTCCTTGAGGTGGGAAGAAGTAGAAGTAAGAGTTAATAAGAACTTGTAGTTCGAAGATGTATTGAAGACATTATTCTGTAATATAATTCCTTTGTTTGAGTAATGGAGTGTTGGTGTGTGTATTGTTGTAGAATGTAACTAGGTTCGGTCTTCATAATGACATGTAATTATGAATTTATGAAGAAGACAAAGGTAATAAAAGGTATTTTGTAATAATTGCATCATGGGTTTCCTGAGCAAGAAGTTTTTATTATAGGTCAAAGACTTCTTCTTGATGTCTTTAGGGATTTTTCATCTTGTCATAAATGTATAATTTAGAGTCATGTATCTGAAGTGTTGTTACACTTGTAAGAATCCTCCAAAATAAACAAGCACAGTCATCCTAATGGCATCAATATATATATGCTCAAACTTCATGTCGGCTTCAATAAATGGAGACACAACCTTTGGAGAATGTCATATATGTGTGTGTGTGTGTGTGTGTGTGTGTGTGTGTGTGTGTGTGTGTGTGTGACATGTCAGCTCAGCATAAAAGGACACGTTGGTTCATAAAGATATGTCAGCTTAAATGTATGACCCAACTACTATATATAGGCATATACCCTCACTGTCCAGACACAAAAATCAAGCTCGCATTTCCTCTGTGATTTTGGGTGTACCTTTGCACTGTGCCACAGATGAAAGCTCACATTTTCCTCTCTGAGGTTTTGGGTGATCTAAAGGCATTCAATGACACAGTACAGTTTGGTCTCCTTCTCTATGATTCGGTCAGCTTCTAAAGTCTTCATATGAACATTTATAAGTTTGGATACCAGGTAAAAGGAAGGATACTTCAGTGCGGATATCACAATAACTATATCATAGTATGACTAAGTACAGTTCGAATGAATGGAACGAGTTTGAAGTTTCGAAAAGATAATCTTAGTTTACATGGATCTTGGTGCATGGTATGAGTTCAATGATAAAGTTATTATGATGATCTTGGTGCAAGCAATGCTACAAGATGACAAGGTCAGTGCTACTTGGTGCAAGCAAGGTGATTGTTGGGAATGGGTTCCCTCAAGAGCAGTTTTGGGGCTAAAAGCTCATGTTTTGGGATAATTTTATAATAAAGTTGTAAAGTCTCTGCATTTTGTGGTCACGGAGCACGAAGGTGTCAAGAGTCATAAAGGGTTGTCTGCCCTTATTCTGTAAAGTGTCAAGTCGACTGTAAAGATCCACCCATGGTCCGTGGACCATGGGATTGTATAAAAAGGAGCTAAGTAAGTAAGCTCTAAGTAGTTAAGAAAGGAAGAAAGTAGCAAAGTAGAGTAGAGAAGTCTAAGTGTTCTCGGGTCTTAGCGTAGGTAGAGGCTCTGCAACTAAGTGCGCAGAGGCCTAGGGTGGAAGTCCGCAGCTCAGTGCGCGAACTCCTGCAACTGTGTGCGCAGGGCAGATAGAGTCTGTATTAAACTAGAAGATATTAATAAAGAGAAGTATTATGCTATTATTGTGTATTTAGTTCCTATTAATGCATCTAATTATATTGCATTTTGGGTTTAATTTACAATGTTTATTTGATGTGCGAATATATGTGATTGTATCGGTTAATTGAACGCAAGTAAGGGTATTAGTTTACGTGACACTAACTGTGATTAATTAGTAAGATAAGTAAAACACTTGAGATAACTTGGGAACCTATACAATACATTGTCATAGCTGAGCGAAAGTACCTGGACCATAGGTTAGGGCTGCACGAAGGTCAATCGTACACCTTCGTGGAGGTAATGAAGGGCGGAATAAAGGGTAGACTGACAGAGCCCTAAGGCTTAGCGACCTGCACAAAAGTAGGGGCAGAGGGTATAAATCGACATCACGACCATCTCAGGGTGCGGAAACTTGGTTCCAGCATACCCCCCATACTACTTTGGGTGAGACTTCAGTCTGCGCTTTGCGGGCTGATGCCTAAAGGGCCATTAGTGTAGGGATTTGTTTGGCTAACTAACATTGAACCTAGGTCAAGGCCCACAAAGCCAACAAATTGTTTCGTTGCAGGACTAGAATCTACATGAGAGATGTGTGATGTCGTACCACTGGAATCCAACTAAGAAAGAGATCAAGGATTGGTTGGATAGTAAGATCCACGAATTCACGGCGCATGAGAACAAAAACCCACGACTGACATAGGAACAGTGGCTAGACAGGTACTTGTATACAGAAATCCACGAGATCTTTTTCTATTCCTTTCCAGTTGAGTTATACGAGTGGATCACGAAGCTAACAGATAACCAAGGAAGGTGGAGGCTTGACGGTCCTATTGTCTGGACCCCGGAGCTAGTATAGAGATTGGAAGCTTCTGAGGATAAGGCCGCTCGCGTTGTAGATCATTGGCTCGATCATATCATAGGGGGCTTTGTGACTGAATTCGTGGTTGATACCTCAGTCAGTTACACCGAGGCAGAGTTGCGCTTTTTCAAAGGTCCGCGAGGTAAGTACTTGAAGTCTTTAAATACTTGGATTAAGATGTTATTATGTGAAAAACGGGTTATGCAGCTACCTTGATGTTCGGGGCTATGCAAAGTGGAAAGACTTATAGGAATGAAGGAAGAAAGGACTCTGAATATAGTCCATTGGTTTCATTCCTTTAAGTAACGAAGAGGGTGATCCGAATTGGATCCATAAAACACTGTCAAAGAACCACGACTGTATCGGGACGAAACAAATCTTTAAAGAATCCAAAACAGCATCAAAAACAGCTTGAACCAGTGGCAATGGCAGCCAGCATGGAACAACGAGGACCTCGGTCAAAGCATGCTGACAGAGGCCCATGGACACTGCTCAAGAGGTCAAAGTAGCCCCTGGAAGCCCAGAATCGGGAAAAGGAGGTGATTTTCGATGCGCAATTAGGGCGAATAGGGCCAAAATGGAGGAGCCTTAAGCACTTGGTCGCGTTGGGAGCTGGAGAACCACAGGCGGAGAAACGAAAAGCACTAACATATGAAGGCGGGACCTGTGCTCTGGAAAACCGGCGGTAATGATCCGGGCGCCCTCAAACAGTAAACAGTTTTGGAGAGAGCGGAGCGATCCCACTCAATAATCGATGTGTGGCGGTGGAGGTGAGAGAAAACCGTCGTTGATCGCACGTTATCGGTCGAGCAAGTCAACAGCACGGGATGTGCGTATGACGTTGGATCTAGAGGAGCCCAGATCGGACGGTTGAGATTGTGCCCGATGGAGGAAGCGAAATCAACAGGGAATTAAGCCGCGTTCTAAAGGGGTTTGGAATCCGTTTGACCGCCACGATGGAGGAAGAACGCATCCACGACGTAACTGAAGAAACGAACCGACGAGCAGGTTGGCGTTGTTCATATGAGGACACGTGGTCACTCCCTGAGCGTTCATGCTGACGCCGAACAGGGAACTCCAAGCGCAACTGCAGAAGGTGAATCGACAGAGGTGGAAGAGGAACCGAACAGGCACGGAAACGAACGACTAAAAGCCATGAATAGAGACAGAATGCACAGTCAAGTCGGAGTGAAGTCTGAGAGACGAAGGAAAAAGACCAGAATCCCAAGAGGAGGATGGAATACATAGAGAAGAAGGCAGTAAAGCAAGAGAAAAGCAGGAAGAGATAGAGGGCCGAGCTTACCAGTGGCAGCATCAAGCACCAGAGCTTGAGAGATTCAAGCCATCCCATAGAGGAATCTATCCAGATCGAGCATCACATTTGGCTCCTTCCATTGTAGACTAGAAGGTCACAGAGCTGGTAGGAAGAAGAAGAGACTGTGTACTCCAGTGGCTTGGGGAATCCAAGAACCACCCTGCCAAGCAAACCCTGCTTCAGGAGAACTCACATTGAGTCCCTGCATTGTAATTCTCTATTTAAAGACACAATAAAACAAGGCCACCACTGAAAGCTGGACCGGAGACGTAGCCCTGGAGAATAGGATGAACTCCTTATTAAAATTGCTTGTGTCTTTGTGGTTGCTTACTATATTTCTCTATTGTCTTTCCATTTGAAATGTCTATGTATTGGCAATCTGATCGATCCGTTGCTTAAATAACACAGAACACACACCAACACATGAGTCTGTAATACCTTTTGTTTAATAAAACTTTAACTGATGTCACTCATAGGGTGAATATTAGATCAAGTGGTATCAGAGCAGTAGGTTGTAAGGTTAGACAAGCTTATGTTGGTTTAGCTGTGAATGCTCACTAGATCAAAGCTCAAATTAGGAGAAGGAGAGTTGGTGGAAACTAACCCTGAAATTGGGAGAGTCTATTCTCGGAAGACAATGTCAGAGGAAGGTTCTA
>APFE031459698.1:10885-29778 GCA_000404065.3 Pinus taeda | reverse complement strand
AATAGATCCAGGAGATCCACCAGGCAGTACAGGAACAGCTGGAAAAGAGCCAGGCCAAGTACAAGGCTAGGCACGATAAGCATCAGATGGAGCATAGTTTTCAAGTTGGAGACCAAGTCTGGCTGTATATCAGCAAGGACAGGATGCAAGGTGAAAGTAGAAAGCTAAAACCTATTAGGTATGGACCCTTCAAGATACTTGAGAAGATTGATGAAAATGCTTTTCGCCTTGATCTACCAGCTTACATGCACATCTACTCAGTCGTGAACGTAGATTTCTTGAGGTTGTTTGAATCTTCAATGGTTGAGGACCCTGAAGAGCAAAGTCAATTACCTTATGTTGATGACCTGCTACCTGAATATCTTAATGAATTATGGGAAGACACAGTGCTGGAAAGGAAGGTAAGGACGATGCACATTGGATAGGTGGAATACCTCAGGATTGGGCTTAAAGGTTCGAAGCTGAGTAGTGCAAAGCGGATTGAGATTGGGCAAGTGAGACAACAGTTTCCTCACTTAGTCGATGCTTGAAGAAAACCAACTTTTGGTGGTCCAAAAGCTCTTTCAGTGGGAAGGTCATGATCCGAATTGGATCTATAAAAGACTGTCAAAGAACCATGACTGTATCAGGACGAAACAAATCTTTAAATAATCCAAAACAACATCAAAAACACCCTGAACAAGTGGCAATGGCAGCCAGCGTAGAACGACAAGGACCTCGGTCAAAGCGCACTGACCGAGGCCCATGGAGATTGCACAGGAGGTCAAAGTATCCCTTGGGAGCCCCGGATCGAGAAAAGGAGGTGATTTTCGATATGATATTCGCTAGCTGGGCGAACAAGGCCAAAATGGAGGAGCCTTAAGCACTCAGTCGTGTTGGGAGTCGGAGAACTGCAGGCGAAGAACCGAAAAGTGCTAACGTACGAAGGCGGGACCCGCGCTCTAGAAAACTAGCGGTATTGATCGGGGCACCCTCAAACGATAAACGATTTTGGAGAGAGCGGAGTGATCCTACTCAACGATCAACGTGTGGTGGCGGAGGTGAGAGAAAACTGTCGTTTATCGCGCGTTATCGGTCGAGCAAGTCAACCGCGTGGGACGTGCGTATGACGTTGGATCTGGAGGAGCCCAGATCGGACGAATGAGATTGTGCCCGATCGAGGAAGTAGAATCGACAGGGAATTAAGCCGCGTTCTAAAGGGGTTTGGAATCCGTTTGACCGCCACAGTGGAGGAGAACGCATCCATGATGTAACTGAAGAAATGAACCGACAAGCAGGCTGGTGCTGTTCAGATGAGGACACGTGGCCACTCCCTGAGCATTCATGCTGACACCGAATAGGGAACTCCAAGCGCAGCTGCAGAAGGCGAATCGACAGAGGTGGAAAAGGAACCAAACAGGCACGGAAACGAACGGCTAAAATCCATGAATAGAGACATAATGCACAGTCAAGTCGGAGTGAAGTCCGAGAGACGAAGGAAAAAGACCAGAATCCCGAGAGGAGGATGGAATACACAGAGAAGAAGGCAGTAAAGCAAGAGAAAAGTAGGAAGAGACAGAGGGCCGAGCTGACCAGTGGCAACATCGAGCACCAGAGCTTGAGAGATTCAAGCCATCCCATAGAGGAATCTGTCCGGATTGAGCATCACATTTGGCTCCTTCCATTGTAGACCATAAGGTCACAGAGCTGGTAGGAAGAAGAAGAGATTGTGTACTCCAGTGGCTTGGGGAATCCAAGAACCACCCTGCCAAGCAAACCCTGCTTCAGGAGAACTCACATTGAGTCCCTGCATTGCAATTCTCTGTTTAAAGACACAATAAAACAAGGCCACCACTGAAAGTTGGACTGGAGACGTAGCCCTGGAGAATAGGGTGAACTCGTTAAAATTGCTTGTGTCTTTGTGGTTGCTTACTGTATTTCTCTGTTGTCTTTCCATTTGAAATGTCTGTGTATTGGCAATCTGATTGATCCGTTGCTTAAATAACACAGAACACACACTAGCACATGAGTCTGTAATACCTTTTGTTTAATAAAACTTTAATTGATGTCACTCATAGGGTGAATATCATATCAGAGGGAGTAGCGCAGACTTCTCTGCGAAGTGCAGTTTAGTTGATAAAACAAGGATTCCCGCCACTGCCACCTCCAACTTCCCCACCATCACTTACGACTTCGCCCACACCACCACCACCTCCACCACAGTTCAACATGGCGAATTCAGTGAAGCTGCCTTTGTTTAAGGGCTTGGGAATTGAGGACTTGAACCAGTTCTGATTCGTCATAAAAGCTATATGGGAAGCGTCTGTCGTGCAAATATTGTACTTAGTTTTATCGTGAGATGAAACACTGTCCTACACTGATAGCAAGGATACGCGACAAAGGGGTGCTACCACCACAGTCGACTCAGAACCTGCAGATGATGAGGGTTGAGCCTCGCGAAGAGGATCTGAATGTGAATATAGTGCTCTGAAGTGGAATTGCAATGGATGAAGATAAGGGGAAACAACGCAAAGACAACGCATGGGTTCGCAAAGCTCTAGCGAAGGAGGCTAAATTTGATTTGGAGCGCGCACGCGAAATGTTCATGGAAGCAAAAAAGAGCTTCGCTGAGGCCTCTACCTCGGGGAGCTGGGATAAGCTTGTTCAGGAAATGGACCCTTCTATGCTTATGACCTTTCTAGAGACCTACATGAAGTTGTTGCGCGATAGCAAGGTTGTGAAGGAGTTACATGAACTTATGAATAGATGCGCCAGAAAATCTCCAGGTGAACCACGCGTGGTACGTAAGATTGGTAAGCATAAGGCAAGGATATGGCATGAGATGAGACTCGCCACGTAGATAGGAGAATATGAAATGGATCAGGTTATTCTAGATCTGGGGTCAGACGCAAACGTTTTGCCGAAGCAGACTTGGGAGTGGATGGGGAGACCTGCGCTGCAGTGGTCTCTGATTCAGTTAAGGATGGCAAATTAGTAGAAAATCATCCCCATGGGACATCTGCAAGGAGTAACTGTAGATATTGAATGTGTGAGCACATTGGTTGACTTTGAAGTGATAGAAATTGTGGATGACAACAACCCCTACCCTGTGCTCCTTAGCATTGATTGGGCTACTGACATGAATAGGGTAATCAACCTAAATAAGCGAAAGATGATATTTGGAAAGAAATCACTTGCGTAATAGTACCCCTAGATCCTGCTAAAGGATCGTGCTATACTGAACCAGTCCGCGATTACGAAAGCGATGACGATTTGGACTGCATATATAAAATAACAGCGCGAGGACAAGATTGGGTGAATTCGATAGAGGATGGCTGACTTACATGGGATCGCTAGAGTTCCTACACCTCAGACTCAGATGAAGAATTAGAGCGCTGGTAGAATCGACTACATGAAGTAACTACGCTAAGCTGTAACATGACGACCTGGTCGCTGTGTTGTGTGTCGTTAGAGGTATGAACTCTGCCCACTTATGATGGCTTGAATGATGTGGATGTGTTTTTGGATGCATTTGAGAGGGAAGTACCAGAGAAGCAACACTTTCAGGCTTTGGACTGGGCACTGCGCGCTATGCCCGCGAGATGGTGGGGTACGCACAAGGGTAGTTTTGACTACTGATGCAAGTGCAGGAGGATGATGAGAACACACTTTGCAAAGCCGAAGGTACGAGTGACAGAAAAGTATGATAGGAAGGACGATCCGCATGCACACTTGGCCAAATGGGCTAAGGCTTGTGGCACGAAGCCCCAACCTGAATGGGTGCACTTGTTTTGTCACACCTTGGATGTCATCCCAATGAACTGGTACTTGGAGACAGAGCTCCGCCATGGCGTAGGCGAATAGGATATTCTACGTGAAGGGTTCATAATGACATTCAGCTTCGAAGATGGGTTTGACTGTATTGACGAAGCACTACAAGAAGTTAAAGCAACAATCTTTAGGATACTACATGATCCTTTGGATTTGATTCAACCTGATTGGACTACTCAGCTGAGCCACATGATGGAATGCTATAACGTGACAGTCGAAGAAGAAGACGAGGACCCCCAAAATATTGATATCCCTAAAACCGAGGGCCATCGCGAGGTCAAGGGACCGCAGATTGAGAATCCTAATGTAACTGCACCAGTGAAAAAGAAACAGGTAAATAGTGGTACGGAGGCGGAGCCCATCGGGAAGATTGGAGATTACTGGGATGATGCGAAGGTAGATAAGGTCGTCGAATTGCGTCGCGAATACTAGGATTTGTTCCCTACAAAGTTTGTGGAGTTAAAGGGGATAATAAGAGACCTGGGCGTTATGAAGATCATGTTAAAACCTGACGCGAAGCTGGTTAAGCAAAGACCTTACCGTCTCAATCCGAAGTATAAGGAGAAGGTCTGCTTGGAGATAGATAAGATGCTTGCGACAGGCGTCATTGAGCCCATATAAGAATCTGATTGGGTGAGCCCAATGGTGGTACAAAAAGAGAAGCAACAGGATGAAATAAGGATATGCGTAGATCTCAGGAAGTTGAATGACGCTTGCGTGCATGATCCTTTCCTGACTCCATTCACTGAGGAGGTATTGGATAATGTAGGTGGCGAGGAAGCGCACTCCTTCACTAATGGGTTTTCTGGGTACCATCATATCAAAATCGCGCCTGAAGATAGAAGCAAGACGACCTTCATGACTGGATGGGGATGTTTTCAGTACATTGTAATGCCTTTTGGATTGAAGAATGTGCCTACGATTTTTTTGCGCATAGTCATTGTTGCATTCAAAGACTTCATTCATAAGTTTCTAGAGGTGTACTTTGATGACTAGACTACGTTTGGGTTGGTAAAACGCCATGTGGCCAGTTTGCGCTTAATGCTAGATACTTGTTGAAGGTACCAGATTGTGCTCAATCTGAAGAAATGTCTATTTTGTGTTCCTTTTGGGACTCTGTTGGGTCATGTGATTTGTAGACAGGGACTGATGGTAGATCTTGTGAAGATCACAGTGATACTTAACTTGGAGGCGTCTAGGAGTGTGAAACAACTGCGTGCAACCTTGGGACATACTGGGTACTACAGGAAGTTTATCAAGAGCTATGCCCATATCACCACACCTATGGAGAAGTTGTTGAAAAAGGATGTCACGTTCTATTGGAACGAGGATTGTTAGAAAATCTTGGATGTGCTGAAAGGAAAAATGGTCACTGCGCCAATTTTAGTCTTCTTGGATTGGAAGAAGGAGTTTCATGTACATGTAGACGCGTCATGTATAACACTAGGAGCAGTACTGACACAGGCCGACGGAGGAGACTTGGACCATCCTATAGCATTCGCAAGCAGGAGGTTATCCAAGGCTGAGAAGAACTATTCCACCACTGAGTGTGAAGGATTAGCCATGGTATATGCGCTCCAAAAGTTTAGACACTATTTGTTGAGTGGACATTTTAAAATGTATATGGATCATTTTGCGTTTAAATACCTAGTCAATAAGCTTGTGTTGGCCGGGAGAATCTGTAGGCGGTTATTATTGTTCCAGGAGTATGATTTTGAAGTTATTATGAAGCCTAGATAATTGAACGCGGGACCAAACCATCTGTCATGCATCAAAACGGGGGAAGAGCCCACTAATTTGGAGGAGGGATTGCCTGACGCTTAGCTCTTTGCAGTGCGCATCGCGGATGGTCACTTTGAATACATCATACACTTCCTAACGATAGGAATTGCCTCGGAAGGCTACACCGTCCAACGGAAAAAGGAGTTAGTGGTGCACGCAACAGACTTTTCTGCCATTGTCAGACATCTGTAAAAAATGGGGTCATATGAAGTATTGCAACGATATGTACCAGAATTTGAAAGAAGTAGTATCCTCATAGATGCTCATGGGGGTGTTGCGGGAGGCCATTATACAAGAGGAGCGACCGCACATAAGATTATATGCGCAGAGTTGTGGTGGCCAACCCTCCATCAGGATTCCAAAGCCTACTGCAAGGTGTGTGACATGTGTCAAAGGACTAGCAGGCCATCACGGAGAGATGAGTTGCTTCTGAACCCATAGATGATGTTACAACCTTTCGAGAAATGGGCCATAGATTTTGTGGGACCCATTCAACCCCAAGGAAAGAGAACAAGAGCGCGGTACATTATCACCGCGACTAAGTATTTGACTCGATGGGCGGAGGCATAGCCTGTGAAAGACTACACAGGCGCGACCACTGCAAAGTTTCTCTTTGAGTATGTATCGACACGATTTGGGTGTCCAAAGGTTTTGATGAGTGATCGCGGTACACACTTTTTGAATGAGACGATCACTGCGCTAACGGAGGAATTTCAGGTGTATCACCAAAAAAGCACACCTTATCACCCACAAGCTAATAGGACGATGGAAGCATTCAATAAGGTGTTGGAGAATGCACTGACCAAGGTTTGCAATGCTCAACGAAGTGATTGGGACCTGCGCATACCCGCAGTACTATGGGCATATCGAACGACATGCAAAAAGTTGACTGGGCAGACACCCTTTAGGCTTGTATATGGTGTTGAATCAATGATGCCCATGGAATACATTGTGCCTAGTCTGCGCATAGCGACACTCATGGGTATGATGGATCGTGGAGCCCTCGAAGAAAGGCTTACGCAACTTGCTGAGCTTGAGGAAGAAATATTTCTGGCTGGATTTCACCAACAGGTCCAAAAGCAGCGTGAAAAAGCATGGCATGATCGACACATTAAACTGCACACCTTTAAGGTAAATGATCTGGTTTTGTTATATGACAACAAGTTTGATAAATTTCCAGGGAAATTCAAAATGCACTGGCTAGGGCCCTATGTCATTAAGGAGATTACCGATGGTGGAGTAGTTCAGTTGGTTAAATTGGATGGAGATCCCTTCCTAGGAAAGGTGAATGGTAGCTGATTGAAGCCATACATCGGTGATCTGGCCAAATGACTATATGAAGGTAGCATAGTCTTAGCGCTCTAGGCAGCTAAAAGGAGGCACAGGACTATAAACTACACTGCTTGGGTTGGGGAACTGCGTGATTGGAGGATTTTATAGAACAAGGCAATGTCATAGGGTTCGCGACAATGCGAAGAGAGTTGCACTACCCAGGGAAAAACCACGCAGGTCAGTCGGAATGTGACCATTAAAGTCACTATTCATGATTTGACAATGAGAATGCGGCTAAATGGAGTGGGAAGTAGACATTTAGGACAAAATTTATGGGTAATATCGTTGGAAATCTACCGTCAATCTGGCATTAATGAACCGAATGTGGGGGGAATGGTCGGATTTGAATTCAAAATGCCTATAATTTACAGGTGGAGGCCCAACGAAAAACACTTGGCATTTTGAACATTGAGTTGGTGAGCTCTCAGGCATGCATGATCTGCTTATTCTTTGAAGAATTTCTTGACTGCCCAGTGTTTGATCAATTTCCAGAGTCCAATCGCAATTTCATCCTTGATTTTATCCCAGGATCCAAAGCTATGGATGTCGAAGTAGTGACAGCCGAGGGGGTTGTGCCAGAGGTTGTTATGGAGGCAGAAGGAGTTGCTCTAGAGGTTGCAGTGGTACTAGCTGAAGTCCCCAAGTCACCACAAACTCCTAGACCGAAGCCTACCCCAACCAAAGAGAGTGCGAAGGATAAGAAGGGCAAGAAGGCTGCGATACCGGTGCGCGCATCACCTAGAATAAACCCACAGAAGGACAAGCCCACTGCACAGGAAAAGGGAAAAACCATTAAATTAGAGTCAGAGGAGAAAGAAATTGAGGACATCCTGATGGATGATGAGGATTTGGGGGTGGAAGTGGAGGATGTTGAAGTCGAGGGTTCTGACCCTATCACTAAGTTACCTGAATACGTCCCTCCGTGCAAAGGCAAGACCAAAGTGCCAAAGGACATCGACGAAAGCAAGGTCGCCCTGCACATATCTTTGCTACTAGATGAGATTGTCTTTGAAGGACCGAGCTTGGGGCGGGTTCCTCTGTTGAAACTAGAAGATTGGGACTTAGCTGACAATCAGAATTTCATGTACTTGGCGAGAGAACAGTTAATGCACCGTGTTGTTCACACAACCACCGGGATGACTGCATTGGAACTGCGGAAGTGGCTCAGGGGTGTAGACAAAGCAGGTTTGCTCAACCTGCTATGGGTGTCTCACTACAACCGCACACCCATTACAGTATTGGTCATCAAGCAGTTGCTATGCTTGGTGCATGATGGGTGTCTGTGGCTAGAGGAGCCGATACCCATCACCGACAGGCTGATCCATAGGATCACGCGACTGCCCTATACAGGGGAGAATCTGACCATGATGTTTGGCGGAAAAGGTGGTGAGTAGGCCCTTGTGGAGGCCATGAAGGAGAAATTCAAGGTCGTGAAGAAGTCGCATGGCTATGCAATCTTGAGTATCTGTGATGTCATTGGACCCAATCACCCTAACAGAGGGAGATTTGAATGACAATGGAGACATGATGCGGGATGTCACCGCGGAGGTACTGCAATAGTTCGAGCAGCAGCAACAACGACTATTGGGGGCCATCCAGACTAGTTTGCATGAGCTGTAGATCCACGCATCACAGGCTGGCACAGTGTTTACCAGCCTCACGATCGGTACTTCAGAAGCCGTCGAGATGTTGCGTGCGAAGGACTCCCGATAGATAGTGATTCCGGATGGAGCACTGACCACAAAAAATGAAGCTGACAAGCCCGTTGTCAGTGCCCTCAAGGGAGTGGGGTTGAACTTGGTAGCACTTCTTGGCGAGGCACTCCACTTACTGAAGGATGGGGTGATCGCGGAGGTGAGGGCCCGCGAACAACGCTTTGTGCGGGTGATCAATGAGTAGCAGATCAATAATGTGCAGCTGGCCCTACAACGAGGCTCTACCATCACCACCATGACTGAGGTAATCGACTGAGACAAGTGCATAGTTCAGGTCGTGGAGGAAGCATGTCGAATGGTCCTGGAGTTGGTCATTCTCGAGGGAGAACCAGTCGAGGTGCACATTCGCAAGCTTGCTACAGGGGTGCGTCACGCTTGCACAGAGTTGGCTAAGGTTCAGTTGGAGTTGAACCTACAGATTGCAGATTTACAGTTGAAGGCCCAGCCTTTAACTTCGCCAGAAGTAAAGGAGCAGTGCGCAACCGCTGTCACAAAGGCAATAGCGGCGGTATATAGTGCAATAGCAGACTGCACACAGCTGTTTGAACAGTTGTTCGAGGTCCTAACGAGTTTGCAAGAGGATCCTAATGTAGAACGACAGGAGACATAGGCGCGAGAGCTGCAATAGAGCTATCACGAAGTAAAAGGTATAACGTGCATAGTCGCTCTCACACAGAGACTGGCGAAGCTGCAGGAGCCCAAACATTGAAAGAATGGTAGATATAATCAAGCACAAAGAGGCAGTGTTGAAGGCGTGCTTGAAGCCCTGGTTCGACAAAGCTTATTCAGTCACAACCTCCATTGAAGGCAAGCTTGCTAATATGCAAGCAATTCAATAGAAGCTTCAGCCTGATAGTTTAGGACCAGCGACAGAGTAGTTGGTTGAGGAAGTGAAGCAAGCAGCCACGCAGTGCATCGCCGAAGTGGCAGTCATACAGGTCGAGCTGGGAGGTCTTCACACCAAGATCTTCGTGCCTGCAGAGTGACTCGAGGGTGAGTCACCATGTTTGTGTTGAGGGCCTGTTGGGAACGAATTCCCCCAAGAGCAATTTTGGGGCTAAAAGCCCATGTTTTGGGATAATTTTGTAATAAAGTTGTAAAGTGTCCACATTTTGTGGTCGCGAAGCACGAAGGTGTGAAGAGTCATAAAGGGTTGTCCACCCTTATTTTCTAAAGTGTCAAGTTGGCTGTAAAGATCAGATTGTATAAAAAGGAGCTAAGTAAGTAAGCTCTAAGTAGTTAAGAAATGAAGGAAATAGTGATCTAGAGTGAAGAATTCTAAGTGTTATCGGGTCTTAGCATAGGTAGAGGCTCTGTAGCTGAGTGCAGAGAGACCTAGGGTGGAAGTTCATAGCTGAGTATACGGACCCCTGCAGTTATGTGCACAGGGCGGATAGAGTCTGTATTAAGTTGGAAGATATCAATAAAGAGAAGTATTCTCCAATTATTGTGTATTTAGTTCATGTTAATGCATCTGATTATATTGCGTTTTGGGTTTAATTTACAATGTTTATTTGATGCGCGAATATATGTGATTGTATCGGTTAATTGAACGCAAGTAAGAATATCAATTTACGTGGCGCTAACTGTGATTGATTAGTAATATAAGTAAAATACTTGAGATAGCTTGGGAACCTATACAATACATTGTCATAGCTGCGTGAAAGTACATGGACCATGGGTTAGGGCTGCGCGAGGGTCAATCATACACCTTCGCAGAGGTATTGAAGGGCGGAATAAAGGCTAGACTGACAGAGCCCTAAGGCTTAGCGACCTGCATGAAAGTAGGGGTAGAGGGTATAAACTGACATCACAACCGTCTCAGGGTGCAGAAACTTGGTTCTAGCATCCCCCCATACTGCTTCGGGTGAGACTTCAGTCTGCGCTCCATGGCCTGATGCTGAAAGGGCCAGTAGTGTAGGCATTTGTTTGGCTAACTAACGATGAACTTGGGTCAGGGCCCACAAAGGCAACAGTGATCTAGGAGGATGGTTGTGTCTTGATCTAGGAGGAGTGTTATGTGTCATGTACATTTGTAATGTTCTTGGTACTCATCTAGGGAAGAATCTATAAGAAGAGGTTTGTGGGTTTTCCCCTCAAGAGGAGGGGTTTTAGCCCTGGATTGGAGCCTAATTTTTGTGTCATTGTCTTATTGGTTTGATTGTTATTTGATGTATTGTACATGAACAATAGTAAGGAATAAAGATGATGTAACAAGAAGTACACAATAGTAATCAAGTAAAGAGAATTTGAATTAAATGTTGCCCTACCTAATTCTCAACATGGTTTTAGAGCTATGGTTACAAGAAAGGGCTATCAATGATACACATGGTTAATCACCATGCTATATTTAGTCTCCTACAGTTTGGTTTCATGGTCAAAAAGATCAGATCTGAGTCAAGGAGAACTACCTAATATACTAAACACAGTCTCGACATACTTATATATCTATGATTTCTAGATAGGAAAAATTGCATTGATTACAGTGTCACTCTATATAGTAGTTTGAAGGCTCTGTAATACATACCTTTATAATTGGATGAGATACCACAGAATGTCACCATGATGTGCCAAACAGTGATTGGGTCAACCTAGATTATAGTACACAGAACTTCGACAAAGTTTCGATGCTAAATCACAGTGCGCAATAACAGATTACAGTAAACATAATAAACAAAAATTTGGTGACATAATATAGTATGGTTCAATGTTGAAGTTATCAACATAGAAAGGACATCAATGTCATCATAGTCACATGTTCTTGATCATACATTTTGGTGATACAATCTCGATGAAATCCTAATAAGAGTCTCGGTGTTATCTCAGTCAAGCATAAGGGCACAAGTAATCTTGGTTTAGTGCAGAATGGTACAAATAATGCCACAGTAATATGCCTCAAGGATCTACAATGTGTAGAGAAACAAAATCACATCAACTTGAAGATCACCTTGAGGAAGCATCAGTGCATCTTCAACATGATCAAGGTGAATATTTCATCTTCACTTGCCAAGTAAGTAGTTTTCATTTTATAATCAATTTTGGTTAAATGACTTAATTTTTGCAAGGAGATCTATAAACTGGTTGGGTCATCGAAATTCCTTGCATGAGAAAGGAGGATGGATATAGTCCCCGAAAGAGAAATCATTGATATATGTGGAAAAGTATATGAAGGTCAAGCATTGTTTGAATGCATGGAAAAAGATCAAGGGACTCATATAATTCTTATGAAATCAGTCAAAGGTCCTCTCATTTGTATGTAGCAGGAGAGGAAACATCAAAGAGATATATGAAATGCTAGAAGATATATTATCTGAAAATACAGTAAAGAAGGCCATATCACTTAGACCTGATCTACATACCGTTAAAAAAATATCTTCATAGGATCTCAACTGTGAGATTTGGAAGAATTGATAAAAATGATAAACACCTATGTTTCAACTTATAAGCAAGGTAACAAATGTTAATAGGAAAGGAAAGCTACCTCATTTAACAACCTGTGGTATCTATGCAAGATAGAAAAGGGACAAGTTGTGGGAAAAGTGTTGAAGGTTAAAGCATTCAAACATTTGAAGAAAGGAAAGGGAAGTTTGGTCCTCAATCAAGACATAATAGTATAGCTAAGATTCGATGTTATGGAAATATTATGGAAAGAAAGCTCATATCACCGGAAAGATGGAGGAAGTTGAAAAAAAGGTCAAGGAATAGGGAGTAACAAATCTCCACTATGTCTGAGATGTTTTCCTTCACAAAAGGGTCGTATCATAAGCTCCTAAATCTTTTGTTATGGATATGACCATGATAAATAATAAGATGCATTACAGCATCATGGAAGCATTAAAAACAAGAGCTTGTAACAATACCATGGGAATCATGAAGGACAAAAGGGACAAAATCCATGGCAGTTAAACATGAAGGATATAGCTCTTGGGACCCTCATTGGACATTGAAGGAAAGGAAGCAGTCATCGAGGACAAGGCTCATCATACATCAAGTCAAAAAGGAAAACATCTGTCAGATGGGGATATGCAAGATCCTCAAGATTCTTTGATAGAATCCTCATTGGAGGGTTCACTAATCTATAGAGGGAGAAAGTGTTTCATAAATAAATAAAAATTATGGAATTCATGGATGATGGTATGATGACATAAGAGATGAAGCAGATCAAGGGGTTGAAGGCACTTCAATCAAGGAAGCTACTCAAAGAAACCTAGATTACCTAAAGGTAAAATGAGGTGTGTATGCTTGTATTTAATATTATAAAGTCATGTCGTATGGTTGCCGGTAACATGGATCACTACTTCTGTCATTAGAAGCATGATAGAAGGAAATAAGAATCTCCTCTTATAACAGGTTGCTGAAAGGCATGGTTCACATTAGATGAGATCAACATAATATGTCCTCATATGAAATATGAGGTGGTTGACTACAATCAAGGAACTCTTATTGGAAGGTCCTGGGAATAGAATTTGTGATGAAAGGAAGAGAACATAAGATATGCAACCATGGTAGAGGTGATCAACATCCAATAAGACCAAGAAGAATTGACTAGGAATTATCCCGGAAAGATATGAAGACTCCGATGGAAGTCTGGAAAAGATGGAGACCCTTGACAATAGATATCTTTGGGAGATGTGTCAACATGTATGTAGGATGTTGATATCTACAAAAAGATGTCATGATGAAGAGCCATCTTGTAAGGTACTATTTTATTTAATGTCATGTTTTAATTTCTTGAACAATATATGGATGAGTTCATGCAGGGCTACTGGAACAAGAGTTGTAAGTGAAAGTACAACCAGCATTCATGTGGTGGATGGAAATTCCTGAAAGAAGCATGCTGAGAAAGAAGTAGCCATATGAAGAAGGTTTTAGATATGCACCAAGAAGGAAACTTTCCACAAAGTAAGGAATGACGTGACGAACCAAAAAGGAAAGTGATCGATGTCCTATGCCCTACAAGGAAGAAGCTCGACTGGATTTCATGTCATCAAGGAAAGAAATTGATCAAGTAGTTGAAGGACCCACGAAGAAGAAGTTGTTGATGAAAAGGAGAGTCCCTAGTTAAGAGGGAGCTCTGACACGTCCCTAGATAAGAGGGAGCTTGGGAAAATTGTTGATCAAAAGGAACTTGGGTACATTCCTTTACAGGAATGGGCATATCTTCCCTAGTTGAGAGGGATAGATAGTTTGAGGATGTGTAGGGCATCCAAGATAAGTGTAGGCAAGAGGATCGATATTCTTTGAGGGCTGGAAACCATGATAAGAATAGTCCTAGAAGTTCATACTCAGTGAACACTCGAGTGGGTATGTACCTTGAGAGACAATGATGAAGGTGTCTATATTCATTGGTCTCGGTAACATTGGGATCTGATCTGATGAGAGATAGAGTTGTTAGTCAAGACCTTGTTGTGGAAATAATGTTGGTTATTATGATGCTAAAACATATGGGTTACCAGTCTGACTCTTCTTATGAGATCTCTTCAAAGTGATTGAGTGTGACCAGATATCATTTTGAATACCTTCCTAGTTAAGAGGGAGTGTTGTAGAATGTAACTAGGTCATCATAATGACTTGTAATAATGAATTAATGAAGAAGACAAAGATAATAAAATGTATTTTGTAATACTTGCATCATGGGTTTCATGAGCAAGAAGTTTTTATTATAGGTCAAATAATTCTTCTTGATGTCTTTATGGATTTTTCATCTTGTCATAAATGTATAATTCATATTCATGTATATGAAGTGTTGTTACACTTGTAAGAGTCCTCCATAATAAACATGAACAATCATCCTAACAACATCAATATATATATGCTCAAACTTCATGTCGGCTTCAATAAATGGAGACACAGCCTTTGGAGAATATCATATATATATATATATATTATATATATATATATATAAATATAATTGTGTGTGTGTGTGTAAATGATATGTTGGCTCAGCATAAAAGGACACGTCAGTTCATAAAGATAGGTCGGCTTAAATGTATGACCCAACTACTATATATAGGTGTATTCCCTCATTGTCAAGACAAAGAAATCAAGCTCACATTTCCTCTATGATTTTGGGTGTATCTTCGCACTATGCCAAAGAGCAGAGCTCACATTTTCCTGTTTGACATTTTCATTGATCTAAAGGAGCTTGATGACATAGTACAGTTCAATCCCCTTCTTTATGATTCAGTTAGCTTCTAAAGTCTTCATATGAACATATATATGTTTGGATACCAAATAAAACAAAGGATACTTCAGTGCAGATATCACAACAACTACATCATAGTATCACTAAGTACAGTTTGGATGAATGGAGCAAGTCTGAAGTTTCGAAAAGATAATCTCAGTATACATGGGTCTTGGTGCATGATATGAGTTCAGTGATAAAGTTACTATGATGATCTTGGTGGAATCAATGCTACAAGATGATAAGATCAGTGCTACTTGGTGCAAGAAAGATGATCGAGGAGGGTGATTGTGTCTTGATCTAGGAGGAGTGTTATGTGTCATGTACATTTGTAATGGTATTGGTACTCATCTAGGGAAGAATCTATAAGAAGAGATTTGTGGGTTTTCCCCTCAAGAGGAGGGGTTTTAGCCCTCTCTTGGAGCCTAATTATTGTGTCATTGTTTTATGGATTTGACTTCTATTTGATGCATTGTAAATGAACAATAATAAGGAATAAAGATAATGTGACATGAAGTACACAAGTAGTAATCAAGTAAAGAGAATTTGAATTAAATGTTGCCCTACCAGATTCTCAACATGGTTTCAGATCTATGGTTACAAGAAAGCGCTATCAGTGATACACATGGTTAATCACCATGCTATATTTAGTCTCCCAAAGTTCGGTTGCATGAGTCAACAAGCTCATATCTTAGTCAAGGAGTACTACCTAATATACTGAACACAATCTCGTCATACTTATATATCTGTGATTTTCGAATATGCAAAATTGCAGTGATTAAAATGTCACTCTATACAGTAATTTAAAGGCTCTGCAATACATACCTTTATAATTGGATGAGATATCACATAATGTCACCATGATGTGCCAAATAGTAATTGGTTCAACCTATATTATAGTACATAGAACTTGGACAAATTTTCAATGCTAAATCACAGTGCACAATAGCGGATTATAATAAAGATAATAAAAAGAAGTTTGGTGACATAATATAGTATGGTTCAATGTTGAATTTATCAACACTGAAAGAACATCAATATCATCATAGTCACATGTTCTTGATCCTACATTTTGGTGATACAATCTCGATGGAATCCTAGTAAGAGTCTTGATGTTATCTTAGACAAGCATAAGGGCACAAGTAATCTCGATTCAGTGTAGAATGGTACAAAAAATGCCACAGTAATATGCCTCAAGGATCTACAATGTATAGAGAAACAAAATCACATCAACTCGAAGATCACCTAGAGGAAGCATCAGTGCATCTTCAACGTGATCAAGGTGAAGACTTCATATTCACTTCCCAAGTAAGTATTTTTCATTTTATAATCAATTTTGGTTAAATGACTTCGTTTTTGCAAGGAGATCTATAAACTGGTTGGGTCATCGAAATTCCTTGAATGAGAAAGGAGGATGGATATAGTCCCCGAAAGAGAACTCATTGATATCTATGGAAAAGTGTCTGAAGGTCAAGCATTGTTTGAATGCATGGAAAAAGATCAAGGAACTCATTGGATTCTTACGAAATCAGTCAAGTGTCCTCTCATCCCTATGTAGCAGGAAAGGAAACATCAAAGAGATATATGAAATGCTAGAAGATATATTCTCCAAAAATGAAATAAAGAAGGTCATATCACTTAGACCTGATCTACGTACAATTAAAAGAATATCTTCATAGGATCTCTACTGTGAGATCTGGAAGAATTGATAAAAAGGATAAACACCTCTATTTAAACTTATAAGAAAGGTAACAAATGCCAATAGGACAAGAAAGTTACCCCATTTAACAACTTGTGGTATCTATGCAATATAGAAAAGGGACAAGTTGTGGGAAAAGTGTTGAAGGTTAAAGCATTCAAACATTTGAAGAAAGGAAAGGGAAGTTTGGTCCTTAATCAAGACAAAACATAATAGCTAAGATTCAATGATATGGAAAGATTAAGGAAAGAAATCTCATATCACTGGAAAGATGGAGGAAGCCGAAGAGAAAGACTAAGGGAAGAGGGAGTAACAAACCTCCACTATGTCTGAGATGGTCTCCTTCACAAAAGGGTCTTATCATAAGCTCCTGAATATTTTGTTATGGATATGACCATGATAATAATAAGATTCATTACAACATCATGGAAGCATTCAAAACAAGAGCTTGTAACATTACCATGGGAATCATAAAGGACAAAAGGAACAAAATACATGGCAGTCAAACATGAAGGATATAGCTCTTGGGAACCTCATTGGACATTGAAGGAAATGAAAAAGTCATCGAGGACAAGGCTCATCATACATCAAGTCAAAAAAGAAAACATCTTTCAGATGGGGATATGCAAGATCCTTAAGATTCTCTGATAGAATCCTCATCAAAGGGTTCACTAATCTAGAGGGGAACCAAGTGTTTCATCAATAACTCCAACTTGTGGAATTCATGGATGATGGTATGATGACGTAAGAGATGAAGCAAATCAAGGAGTTGAAGACTCTTAAATCAAGGAAGCTACGGAAAGAAGCCTAGATGACCTAAAGGTAAAATGAGGTATGTACGCTTGTATTTAATATTATAAAGTCACGTCATATGGTTGCAGGTAACATGGATCACTACTTCTGTCATTAGAAGCATGAGCAAAGGAAATAAGATTCTCATCCTATAATAGGTTGCTGAAAGGCATGGTTCACGCTAGATGGGGTCAACATAATATGTCCTCATATGAAATATGAGGTGGTTGACTAGAATCAAGGAACTCTTATTGGAAGCTCCTGGGAATAGAATGTGTGATGAAAGGAATAGAACACAAGATATCCAACCATGGGAGATGCGGTCAACATCCAAGAAGACCAAGAAGATTTGAATAGGTATTTCTCCCATAAAGATATGAAGACTCTAATGGAAGTCTCGAAAAGATGGAGACCCTTGACAATGGATATATTTGGGGGATGTGTCAACATGTATGTAGGATGTTTATACCTACAGGAAGATGTCATGATGAAGAGCCATCTTGTAAGGTACTATTTTATTTAATGTCATGTTTTGATTTCTTGAATAATATATGGATGAGTTCATGCAGGGCTATTGGAACAAGAGTTGTAAGTGCAAGTACAACTAGCATTCATGTGGTGGATGGAAATTCCTGAAAGAAGTTGTTAGGTCCCTATAATACTAGTGATTACCACATTACTATTGTAGTTGTATCCCTTATTAATATTGTTGTGCCTCTATGGTACCCATATTGTTATTACTGTGCCCAATAGAATCCCTCTATTGTTATTTTTGTGGCTTTATATTATTATTGTTAGGTCGGCTGGGTTATATTGTGACTCCTTAGACTCTTATATATAGAAAGAAGGTTTCGTCATTTGAATCATCCAAGAATTTTTCATTTATGTAATGTAAAGGAGGTTGGCCCTTCGAAGAGGCTGAATTCTAAGGCGTTGATCTATCTTTTCTATCTTTTTGTAGCTGGTTTCATAACATTTGGTATCAGAGCTTTGGATTTTAGGGTTTCGCTGCTCAAAATAGGTCATCGTGGCATTTTCGCTATAAAAATTTCAGAAGCTAAAACAAAAACCCATTTGAAATGAAATCGCACTGAACCTCGGGTCTGAATTTCAGAGCTTTTCGTGCTATATTTGCGTAGATATGATCTAAGGAAGTTGGTCTTTTTACAGACTCCTGAATTACATTCCAAATAGGTGACCTGGGGAAAATCATCATAACTTTCTCTCTGAGCATCGGATTGAAATTTTGTAAGAAGGTACAGAAATAGGACGGACTATAGTTTCTTGTATATATTTTTCAGAGCCAAAGGTTGAAACAGTGACTCGTGGCACGTCGTACAAGTTCGCTCTACTGCACTAGTCTATAATCAGGTCCCTGTGGGATATTTGGCATAACTCTTCCATGGAGAATCCAATTTGGATCAGACTGGTGGCATTGGAAAGAGGACACAGAGGGCTACTTGTAGAAATTTTGAATAATAAACACATATTCAATGGAGATTATCCTGATCATGTACTATTGCGGAATACATACACAATACATAAGCTCCTCTATGTTGATCATCAATATAGCAGCATC
>APFE031459695.1:80095-110958 GCA_000404065.3 Pinus taeda | reverse complement strand
ATCAAAGTCTACTATTGATTCCTTTTATGAAAATAGATGAGAGGAGAACCAAGAGGGCCAACCTGAGTCTTGCACTCGATTTCCTCTCCTTCTTGATAGAGTTTTTCCGCTCGCTCTTTGTTTGCTCAGCTTCAAAAGGACCTGGAGAATCACATCAACATACTACTATGCAAGAAACTAGGATCTAAGTTCGTAAATAATGCAGGATCAGATGTGCATTAAACATATACAAGCATATATAAACAAGTACACAAGAATATGGATGGAAACAAGAATAGCTTTATTCATATAAAAAGTAGCAAGAGGATTATAACCATGAGCAGCTCTGACCCAGCATCATCCTCCAGCTAAGAAGCCCTTCTTCACCTCAAGCAAAGCAAAATCACCCAACACTGTGAACGTACACCAGAATACCAACATCACTTCTCTATAAGTTACAAAATTCCAGCCTCTGGATCTCTATGATGAGGAATCCATATATAGATGATTACAGAGAGGTGAGTCATCTTTTGGGATCTTGATTAGTGTCATTTCTTTGTGATAGTTCCTGCTTCCACTTGGAGAATGATGATATCTTACTCATCCCTGGTCGAAAATGGAGTGGCAAGTGTCAGAGGGGAAGCTTCTGGAAGATTCCATGATCTTCCACCTCGCATATTTGTCCCTGCCACTTGTCCATTCCTGACCATCGTACCCTACAGAGGAGCAAAATAGTATGCATCACACCTTGTACAATGGGAAGGTGATATGCATCGTACCCTCTGCATGGAGCTTTTAGTATGGTTCAGTTTTGACCATTTATGCGCAGTTTTCAGTGGAGAACTTCTGGGAGATGATGTAATCAGTTGACCTTGTTCCTCTAGGCAGTGAAGCAACCCTTTTAGGGACTTAAGAGCCCTCAATTTATGGACATTTGTGAGATTGGGGTTGAAGTGCCCAAAAATGTCTATAATAGTTTCCCCGTAAAGCATGAGGTCGTTAATCATTTTTGATGTTGGGTGAAATGCTTTAATATGAGGATATAAAGTTTTTATGAGCTGGGAGGTGACCTGTAATAAGATACAATACAATACATTATTTGACAAAATTTTCTTCAAGATCTGGCTGAGGTGGGCATTCCCATGCTCAGCATTATAAACTCATTTTCATGTACATAGGACAGACGATCGTCTGTGTGACAGACTGATGATATGGACACATCATCCTTTGATTTGGATGATCATCTGATCAGCAATGATGTACACTGGATGTTTTTATATTCCTGAATATATCACAGCCAGATGGATGAAACTAGATCTAGGGTCTTCAAACTCAGCCAATCTTCACTTGGAGTACAAGTCGATCCATGCGAAAAATGTTTTGGAGTCAAACATGGAAAGACATCGCCTGATTACCAGCTAATGATGTAAGATTTTAACAGGCGCGAGAGGAATCACCAATTATGACAATGACCCTCAAGGTACTACAGTACAATTTATGTGATGTGAAAAAGGACTTGGCATCAAACACCACACAAAATATCTCAGTCGAAGGCCATTGATGTAAACCTGTCGCTGAAAGTGAGAAACTTGCCATTAAGGCATGCAAGCTTCAAAGTACTAAAAGGGTTGTTCCTAAGTAAACTTCTTGGATAATGAGATGATGTCGACAAGAAGAAACCCATCATAGGAGGTCCTTAATGAGTCCCACATCAACGACAAGAAACGAAACAAATGATTTTGGAGGTGAAAACAAACTGACGATATGGGGTTCAGGGTGGCGGTCATGAAGGAATGAAGCATGAATGTATTGCAATGGGTCAGACTCAGGTGAATTGTCTGAATGACTTCTCTTGAACATATCGGCGACACTAACGATGGATTGGTAGCATTAACCCTAGAGATGGATGGTGTGAAGGACCAATGGTGAAGACCAGTGAATGGAACAACCCAACTCGGCATGGATGCGGAAGGAAAGTGTCATGTTCAAGAGCAACTTGCTACCAATAAAGTTTCTTCTTGTTTTCTTCCCAATTTTCCCAGTCATTGCTGACTATCACCTCTTTATTTTTGTCAAGCTTGAGGAGGATAGCATATTCTTCTTCTATAATCCACCCTTCGGGCGAACTTGTCGCTATATTTTAGCGAGCCTAGTGACAGTGAAACCCATTCTCGTCTTGTTGCATGAGTTTGTCGCTATTTAGTTTTAACGAGTTTAACGACAAAGATAACTCAGTCTCTTTCAATTTTAGAGAGTCTGAAAGTAACAGAAAGAAGACTCTGAAGATTATTTTTTGTTGTATAATCCCTTAAGTCCGAAAAAGCGTAAAATAATACAAAAGGGATGAATTGTCGATAGTTTTAACAAGCTGAAGAAGACAAGCGCTCGGTATTTTTGTGTAATAATCCCTCAAGTCCAAAAAGATTAAAATCTATAGGAGGGATAGCACTTCTGATGCCTTTTAACGAGCCAGAGAGGCCAATCGCTCAACAATCATTTCATATTTTACGAGTCAGGTGAAAAGAGCCTAAAGAAGACTCATTTTCAAGGAACGAGTGATAGTTTCGGGTAGCAGATGATTCCAGGTAAGATTTGGAATTTTCCAATCACGATAGTGTTACAAGGATGGCTAGCAGAATCACTCTTCGCAGATGTTCCTCGAAGGGGTAAACAATCATATGGGGGTGAATGATTGGCTAAAAATAGAGTGGAGGTGATGGCGAGAACACGACCAAGGCTCAAAAGCTGGCGATAAGGCATTCACAATGGTTATTTACCTGCTCATTTTTTAATGAGCTTAAACACAGGGAGAAACACTTGCTCATAACTTATGTTTATTTTTTAATGAGCTTGAACTATGCGCTAAAACTGCTCATGGAGAGTTTATTTTTTAACGAGCTTGAACTCTGTGACAACATTGCTCACGATAAGTTTGCATGCCCTTAACATAATAATGCAAATCGAGGTGCATAGTAACTATAATGAGACTTTGAATAGTTGGCCTTGGATCCGTGTGGACACTATTAAGGACAAGGTCCTCTGAGTGCTATTCCCGTTTGGTGATATGGCGACTCCACTGGGGAGCGACTAGATTACTTGTTAGCCTATCTATCCTTGTTTCTTTTATAAACATACAGATAGAGCCTGAAGTCAAGCTAACTAGCCTTTGAACTACATTTTTCATACAAATGCAAAGTAGATCAATGTTGCTTTAGTCAATCTCCGGGTTTTTGTTTATAAATTAAACAATAGATCTGCAAGTAATCTAATTGCCCTGAGTGGTGGCTTTAGTAATCTCTTAAATCACCCCATGTGTTTTCACATACATTGATCTGTACTTATTCAGCTTAAACACCTAAACTAAATTGCAAACTATGAGTGAAGTCTCGTTCAAAGTCTCGCACTGTAACCATCGCACCTTGCATTCAAGGCAGCCTGTATGCATCGCACTTCCCGAATGGAGTAGGTGCGCTGCATACTGAGTTCATTGGGGTCATATCCTTTGTGATCAAAGGCCACAAGATTGGAATCTGTTGGGTCAATCCCACCTCTTGCTAATAATAAATGTTGCTTTTGGGATGGGGAAGCATTTTCGCTAGCAACCAGGTTCGTTCCTGGGTTTGGAAATGGATCCGTCAGTACAACCAAGGTTTTTGAACTTTTGAAGAACTTTCTAAGTTCTTCTTTATATGGACACTCCTTGGTCCAGTGATCCTCGTCACATATACTGAATGGATATTTGGGTTTCGCATTCCCAGAAGGGTTCGCAGAAGATTTCCTAGGAGATGAGTCTCCCTAGTTTTTCTTCTTCCCTTGTTTTCTCTTCTTGCCTCCTAGTTGTTTGGTTTCTTTTCCTTTGTCTGTTGACACGGCATTTACTTCCGAGGCTAGAAATTTGTCATTTACATCTTGATTCGAAACCGTGCGGGCCTTTCTGATGTGGCCTTTGCAGTTTTAGTGCTTTTCGTACCTATCACACCATCGCCGGCATAAGAGTCTTTGTTTGATTTAGGAGGCGGTAGAACGGAGAATTCTGGTCTAGGAGCGTCAAGGATTTTATCATAGAGCGTGTTAGATTGAGTATAGATCAAGTCTAGATATTGTGCATGAGCAATAACTTGCTTTTCAGTGATGACTCCCCCCTTTGCCACATCTTCTGTAATAGCGGGTAACAGTGACTTAATAAACCATTCAGCCAGTAGCTGATCAAGAACATATGTTTTTACCATTCTATGATGACGCCGCCACTCAATATGATCAGATATGTGAGTGGCTATTGTCTGTTTGAAATTGGTAAGTAGCTTAATTCCTGTTTTGTACCTAATAGGTAACTGAAAATGGGTTAAAAAGGTTGTGGCTAGGGTACTAAAGTTATAAAATGAAGCTCTAGGCAGTTCGATATCCCATTTTGCTGCTAGACCAGTTAATGTGTGCTGAAAGAGGCGAAGATGAATCAAATCATCATTGAGAGTGTTTGACGAACACCATAGATGACAGGTCATCACATGATTTGATGGGTCTTTGCCCAGATTTCCATTAAATTTAGGAATATTTGACAAAAGTTTATGCGGAATCGCTGGCCACCAAGGGGCGTAGGCAATTGGATCGTTCGTTAGTTGACTTAGATCTGGTAACTCTAGAATTTCTACGAAGGGCAACTGTTGATTTAGGCTTGGTTGAGCATATCCAGGATAAGACAGAATCATTTGAGCAGTCAGTCTTTGCATACCAGCATAATGCATTTGATGTTGGTAACTTTGGTAAGGTTGATGGGCATAGCCATTATGATATGGTTGATACTGTTGCTCATTACTTGCAAAGACTCATTTCTAAGATCCTTGGTAAGCTTGCTAGAATTGCAGTTGTTGGTATTGCACAAGCCATGGTCATGAAGCCATGGACTGTTGTCCAGCACTGACTGTTTGACCAATATGGGGGTTGGCATTCCCCATTTGAACCTGTGCCATTCCACTAGTGGGTGATTCTGGTTGTGTCAGAGGTACAAGAGATTTTTTTATTGCAATCTGCAAAACTTGAGGTTGGCATACAATTGGTAATGCTTGTACTTGCGATACTACCACAATAGTTAGCATAGTGGGAATGTTTGTCATAGGTGAACTTTGTTGTATTGAGCATACAACTCTTGGTTGTTGAAACAGGACTGGTACCCAACCGCTAGTTGTGATTCCACCATAACCCAAATTTTGTTGCGAACTCACGCATGGTTGTCCGTCTGGGGAAGACAATGAAAGGGTATATGGCCCTCCATACAATGGTAATCCAGTGTTCAAAGGAATAATTTGCCTTTGGGGACCAGTTTGCCAAAATTGACCTTGTGATGGATCAATTTGCCGAGACTCAACGTAAGATATTCCAGATATAATTCCGGACGAACAAACGGGAACAGTCCATATTGTCGAAATAGTCCCAGGAAGGACTCCATCTAGCGATTTGGGATAGATGGCACGTCGGTGAACATTGTCGAAATAGAAGAAGGATATTCCGTTGTTGTTGTGTCGAGTGACACAGTCCTTGATGTTGACGGTTGTTCAGACATATTAAGTTTATCCAAAAGATTCCTCAGCGATTCTTCAGGAACTTCCAAGGGTGGGTGAATATTCTCTGATGAAGAAGGATATAGGGCAATCCTAGCTCCAAGTTGCGTTGGAGTGCTAGATGGAGGATCTTCCACAATCTTTTCTATGGCAATCAATCCAGGAGGAAGAGGTAGACCGTCAGGTCCGTAAAATATTTCTGGTGCCGAAGAAGATGTAAATTCTGCAGTATCAGACGGTTGGGGAGTAACACCTTCTAGATCAGCTGTAGACGGAAGCGGTTTAGGAATGGAAGTGTTGATCGTCATACTAGGATCAGTTGTAATGTCCTGTTGCTATTGCAGAATTTCTTCCGTAGAGGCAGGGATTCCCGAAATGTTCAGAGTAATCGGAGTCCCTGAGGATGTTGGAGTGATTGCTCCAACCAAACTAGGGGACTTTGATCTGGTTAAACGAGTTCACTTCATCAGGAATGGCTTCACTTATGGAGTCAACGATGGTTGACTCGTAAGTCTCCTTGAACGACGGGGTTTTGATTGACTTTCTTCCACGATTGCGGATTACTTGATCAACTCAAAATAAAAGGGAAAAATGTTTTTCGAATTAAATGAATTTTGAACGCTCCGACACAACTTGTTTTTTCAATTTTAAAGAGTTGAGAAAAAAAAAAAGATGACTCTAGTCGCCTTCAATTTTTATTGAGCTTGAAGTGACAAGCGCTCAGAGGACCTTTTCCTTTGAGTCTGAAAAGGAGAAAAATGGACATCTCTGCAGATCTAGGCAGAGAGGATTACCAAACCAATCGTAAAACTATAGAATACTTTTTACGGTATGACAGTCTGTCTTCCCAAATGCTGTGTTCGGTGCATTACGATCGATAGGGCAGCATTCATGACTTCCTAGGGATAAAGGATGCATCCTATTGTGGTCTCCCAATATATACGCGACAGTACATGGGAGCACAAGTCCGTAGTGGCACTTGCCATCTCAGAGTGGAGGAATCACCAAACTAGCACTAAAAGCAACAGTTACCAGGCTTTATGACGCCAGAATACATCTCTAACCTAGACCTCTAGATGTTGCGTTAAGTTCCAAAGCATTGTTAGATTCATTGAGATTTATTTTAAGTTGATCTTGCTTAACAGTTTTCCTTTTGGGTTCACCACGTGATGTATGTATAATTCCTAAATGCAGTCTAAGATGATAAACAAACGTTTTATCTTCTTTCAGCAATGAAAATCCTAGCTACTAAGGGGAAGAAAGTCAAGCATCTTTTCTTCACAGAGCATAGAGCACACGCTAATATGCACAGTCCTAAATCAAGCCAAGCATTCAAGATGCAAATGCACATGCATGTATTTGTTTTCAGCTCTCTTAATGTGTAAATGACGGTAAGAAAGCTATGTGCAAAACTGAGTTACTTTTAAAGCGACTGTACTCAATAAAATTCCTTTTCAAAACGAAGTGAAAGAAAGAGAGAAACTTTGCGATTTTGAAATGGAAATTGCTTTTCGACACTTTAAAACTAGTAAATCAAATCTTATGCAATAGTAACTGTATAATCAACTATCCAAGACAATGGGATTTCTTTCTAAAACTGAAAACGATAGCTATGACACTTTCAGATCTAGAGACGACAGTTTGACTATGTTACTTTTTGCAAAAGAGAACTAAAACGACGCACAATACATAAAAATGTTTATATTTCTTTGCACTAAGGAGGCAGAATAATGCAAGAGATGGGGGTATTCACAGAAGCACACTGCTAACAGACAGCACAAAATCTTGAATAAGATTGAAAACAGTGAGAAAGATCCATAGTCAGAGGGTAAAAGCGGTCCTCCCTGACCATCACACATGTTACACAGTGAACTCAGTATGCAGCGTACCTACTCCATTCGGGAAGTGCGATGCATACAGGCTACCTTGAAGGCAGGGTGCGATGGTTACAGTGCGAGACTTTGAACGAGACTTCACTCATAGTTTGCAGTTTACTTTAGGTGTTTAAGCTGAATAAGTACAGATCAATGTATGTAAAAACACAGGGGTGATTTAAGAGGTTACTAAAGCCACCACTTGGAGCAATTATATTGCTTGTAGATCTATTGTTTAATTTATAAACAAAAACCCAGAGATTGAATGAAGCAACATTGATCTACTTTGCATTTGTATGAAAAATGCAATTCGAAGGCTAGTTGGCTTGACTTCAAGCTCTGTCTATATGTCTATAAAAGAAACAAGGATAGATAGGCTAACAAGTAATCTAGTCGGTCCCCAGTGGAGTTGCCATTTTGTTAGACAGGAATAGTGTCCACACGGATGCTGCTATTCCCACTAAGATGGGTGGCTATCTTAGAAAAAAACAATCAAAGTCTATTATTGATTCCTTTTATGAAAATAGATGAGAGGAAAGCCAAGAGGGCCAACTTGAGTCTTGCGCTCGATTTACTCTCTTTCTTGATAGAGTTTTGCCACTTGCCCTTTGTCTGCTCAGCTTCAAAAGGACCTGTAGAATCACTGCAACATAATACTATGCAAGAAACAAGGATCTAAGTTCATAAATAATGCAGGATCAGATGAGCATTAACCATATACAAGCATATATAAACAAGTACACAACAATATGGAAGGAAACAGGAATAGCTTTATTCAGATGAAAAGTAGCAAGAGGATTACAACCATGAGCTCTGACCCTGCATCATCCTCCAACTAAGAAGCCCTTATTCACCCCAAGCAAAGCAAAATCACCCAACACTGTGAATGTACAGCAGAATACCAACAACACTTTTCTATAAGTTACAAAATTCCAGCCTTCTAACCCCCTTATCTTTATGATGAGGGATCCATATATAGATTTTTGCAAAGAGGTGAGTCATCTTTTGGGATTTTGATTAGTGTCTTCTCTATGATAGTTCCTGTTTCCACTTAGAGAATGAAGATCTCTTACTCATCCCTAGTCGAAAATGGAGTGGCAAGTGTCCGAGAGGAAGCTTATGGAAGATTCCATGATCTTCCACCTCGCATTTTGGTCCCTGTCATTTGTCCATTCCCTACAGAGGAGCAAAACAGTATGCATCGCACCCTGTACATAGGGAAGGTGATATGCATCGCACCCTCTGCATGGAGCTTTCAGTATGGTCCAGTTTTGACCATTTATGAGCAGTTTTCAGTGTAGAACTTCTGGGAGATGATGTAATCAGTTGACCTTTTTCCTTTAGGTCGTGAAGCAACCCTTTTAGGGACTTAAGAGCCCTTATTTTACAGACATTTGTGATTGGGGTTAAAGTTCCCATGTCTATAACAAATGTGGAGGAAAACTTGAATAACTTTACTGATATAGAGATTAGAAGAGAGGATTACAACCCATTGATCTAACCCAGCATCATCCTCCCAGCATGAAAGCCCTTCTTTTCACCTCATGAAAAGGCTTAGATCACCCAACAACTATGATATTGCAACCAGGAAACCAACAACCACTTCCTTACAAGATACAATATTCAGCCTTTGGATCTCTGGGATGAGGGGATCCATATATAGATGATTGCAGGGGGTGAGTCAGCTTCTGGGATTTTGATAGTGTCTTCTCATCTAATAGTCCTTGATTCCACTTGGAGATTGATGATCTCTTACTCATCCTTGGGCGAATTCAGAGAGGCAAGTGTCATAGGAGAAGTTTCTGGAAGATTCCATGATCATCCACCTTGCAAACTGTCTCTGCCATTTGTCTACTCTCACCCATCGCACCCTACAAAAGGGTTTTTCAGCATGCATTAGGTGAGATGCATCGCACCCTCTGCACAAAGCAGTCTGTATGGTCCAGTTTTGACTAGTTCTGAGCATTTTTCTGTGGAGAACTTTTGGGAGATGATGTAATCAGCTGACCTTATTCCTTTAGGGCATGAAACAACACTTTTAGGGACTCAGAAGCTGTTGGTTTATGGACATATTTTATTGGGGTTGCAGTGCCCAAATATATCTATAATAGTTGCCCCCTAAAGCATGAGGTAGAAAATCTTTTGATGTCAGGTGAAATGCTTTATCATAAGGATCCGAGGTTTTTTCGAACTGGAAGGTGACTTGTAATAATATAAAATACAATAAATTATCTTCATAACATTTTCATGATCTAGCTGAGGTGGGCATTCCCATGGTCAGCTTTATAAATTCATTCTCATGCACATAGGACAAACAACCGTCTATGTGGAAGACTGATGATTCTGGTAGAGCCATCATCCTTTGATTTGGATTATCATCTGTGCAGCAATGATGTACATTTGATGTCTTTATTTTGCTGAATCTATCGCATCCCGAATGGATGAAACTAGATCCGTGGTCTTCAAACTCATCCAATCTTCACCCGAAGTACAAGTCAATCCACGTGAAAAAGATTCTAGAGTCGAACATGGAAAGACATTGCCTGATTACCAGCCAATGATGTAAGCTGTTAATAGGCGTGAGACGAATCACCGATAATGATGATGACCCTCAAGGTACTACATCACAATTTGCATGGTGTGAAAAAGGGACTTGGTGTCGAACACCATGAAAAATCTTTCAGTCAAAGGCCATTGATGTAAACCTATTTCCAGAAGTGAAAAACTTGCCATTGAGGCATGCAAGCTTCAAAGTACTGAAAGGGTTGTTCCTAGGTTGACTTCTTGGATAATGAGCTGTCGTCGACAAGAAGTAACCCATCATAGGAGGGCCTTAATGAATCCCACATCTAAGGCACGAAACGGAGAAAAAGATTTGTGGAGGTGAAAACGATCTGATGATATAGGGTGTAGGGTTGCGGTCATGAAAGAATGAAGCGTGAAGGTATTGCAACGGATGAGAGACAAGATGGGTTGGTGAATTCTCTGATCAACTTCTCTTGAACATATCAGTGACACTGAAATGGAATGGCAGCATTAACCCCAAAGATGGATGGTATGGTGGACCAATGGTAATACTACCGGTGAACAGAATAACCCAATCCGACTCAATCAAGGTGATGGAGTGAAAGTGTCATGTTCTAGAGCGACTCGCTACCGATAAAGTCTCTTCAAGTTTTCTTCCCAATTTTCCCCAGTCACTGCTGACCAGTACCTCTTTATTTTTACCAAGCTTGAGGAGGATAACATATGCTTGTTCTATAATTTTCCCTTCAGGCATACCCGTTGCTATGTTTTAACGAGCCTAGCAACAGTGAAACTCGTTCTTGACTACATGGACAAGTTTTTCGCTATTGGTTTTAACGAGTTTAACGACAAAGATAACTTGGTCCTTTTTCAATTTTAGAGAGTCTAAAAAGGGATGGAAAGGAAACTCCAATAATCATTTTTCGTCTTATAATCCCTTAAGTCCAAAAAAGTATAAAATAATACGAAAGGGATGAATTCTCAATAGTTTTAACGAGCCGAACAAGACAAGCGCTCGATCGTTTTGTGTAATAATCCCTCAAGTCCAAAAAGATTAAAATCTAGAGCAGGGATAGCACTCTAAGTAGCTTTAATGAGCTGGAGAGGCCAACTGCTCGGAAATATTTTCATATTTTACGAATCAGGTGAAAAGAGCTTAAAGGAGACTCATCTTTGAGGAACGAGTGATATTTTCAGGTAGCTGCTAATTCCAGGTAAGGTTTGGAATTTTCCAATCATGGAATTGTCACAAGGATGGATAACAGAATCACTCTTCGCAGCTGTTCCTCAAAAGGGTAAACAATCAAATGGAAGTGTATGATCGGCTAAATAGAGTGGAGGTGATGGCAAGAACATGACTAAGGCTCAGAAGCTGATGATAATGCACTCACAATGGTTATTTACTAGAGGTTGGTTCATTTCCTAATGAGCTTAAACTCTGGGGGAACATTTGCTCATTGCTTAGGTTTAATTTTTAATGAGCTTAAACTTCGCGTAAAACTGCTCGTGATAATGGTCATTGATATTCAACCCATTGTTAACACTATGTTATTTTGACGGTCGTACTACCTGTTCAATTGCTCCATCAAACTAATTAGAAATGAGAATACATGCTTGAAAAATGAGTTAAAACACTAATACCTTACTTAAAAGTAGTTTTTTACCCCTCATTTTACCATTTCATTTGAGCTTGAGACTATTGGAGCTTTGGAGGTGTTTTCCCCCTCGATTTTCACTAGTTGATTTTGAGAGATTCTGTGGATGATTCTTGGCACTGTTTGGACTAGGTAGGAGCTAAACATGTGCTCTTTAGTTGCATTCCTTTATTTTTGAATTCTGAGCATGTTTCCCTGCTTTCCTAAGCCTCTGGGGTTTGAATAATTCATTTTACCCCCATTGCACCCTGTGTACAATGAAAGGTGCGATGCATACTAGGCTGGCCACTGGCCAGTTAGTATGCATCGCTCCTAGTACATAGCTAGGGTGCGATGGGTGCAAGGAGGGAACTTTATGCATTGTTTTTTTCATAGAAATTTTTCCTTTTTTTTGCCAAATCAGGATCTTGAATCTTCTCTTGTTTGCTTTCAGAGATTCATTGGAGCAAAATGGTTGTTACATGGTGAGAGTGCGAGCATGAAGAAGAGGACATGATTGCTCTACATGATCCGGGTATGGTAACTGCATTGCAAAACTGTGGTTTGCTCAAGCTCTTCCACATTTCTAGCATGAGGAAACAAAACAACTTGTTGCAATATTTCCTCGATGCATGGGATCCTACCAACCAAGTTTTCGAGATTAGAGGCAAATCCATCCCCTTGAATATCGTGGACATCTATTTTTTGACCGGTTTATCGAGGCATGGTGCCCCTCTCTCACTATCAGGTTCCGCCCGTGGGGGCGAATCCATGAGGGATTATATTCGCTGATACTGTAGAGAAGGATCTCAGTCAAGTAGGGACAGCAAGATCAACATCTGAGATGTCATTGACCGGTCTTTGAGGACCATCTTGTTCACCTTTGCTAGACTGGCTGGTAGTGCGGCTCTTCACTTGGCCAATAGGTCCTATATGCAGTATGCCTTAGAATGCCTTGAACCGAAGGTGTTCAACTGGTGTGATGCGGTACTTCTGGTGATAAAAGAACAGCTTACCAAGGTGAAAAATGGGTGATCTAAGAACTTTGGCTATGGTTCCATTTTGACTACTTTCACCTTGGAGAAGATCCCACTGATGCAGCCACAGTACATTTCACTTTGTTTGCTGCCACCGACTGAGCCACGGATGTAGAAATGGGTTGACCTTATGGCCCGACATGCTGGCTAGCAACATGTTTCTTTCTCTGATGCTTTCTTTAAGTGGTTTAATCGTTAAGAGATGGTTTATGCCGAGTGTCCATATGTTGGTATGGATTTCTGGGACGACCCAGATTTGGTGCTGCTCGCTAGTGAGCAGTGAAGTGCTATAGGTAAAATTTCTCACCATATCCCTATTTATTGCTTTTATAATGTTCCCGTGCTTTCTTTTATCAAGACTAATCAAAACTCATGTGCTCATGCAGATATCGGACTGGTGCGACCAACAGTGCGCTTGAGAGCACCAGCTGTCATTCCAGCAGGAGAGGCTATAGGGAGGGCTGTCCCTCACGGCCTGGATATGGCCAAGACTCTTGCAGCATTGCAGGATCAGATTGAAGGCCTCACCCTCGGTATCCTGGATGTGAGGACCGACGAGCTACCTCTGAGATTACAGTGACATACTACTAGCATGCCACATTGATGGACTAGGCTTTTACGCATGATTGCACAGGTGGTGACTTGTTATCACTAGCATCATTAGACTAGGGTGCCCCCTAGCATTTTGATTTTTTGGGTCATTTGACCGATTTTGTCTTGGACACGGAACACTATGTGTAAACCATAAACAATTATATATATATTTTTGATTTTCGGAGCTTCATTTTGGTTGAGTTACATGATCCTGATGCAAATATTGATGAAATGATTTTCTTTTATAAATGTCGCAAATGTCTATCTAACACATAATTTGCCAATGAATCCATTAATGTGTTTAAGTTTCTGGAAATATGTTGATATTAGATAAAATCGAACTGTCTTTCCAAAATCTTGACCCTTAGGAACATGTGATATATAGCTGGATTCTGTATAGAATAGATACCGGTGAGCTGTAGAATGATGAGCTATGAGTCTAGCCTAATAACTAGTCGGTGTATGCCACGTGCGATGGCATTAGGGAGGAGCTCTATCAACACACTATATTCAGCGATGTTGTTCTTTGATCGGCCAATACATACCCCTTTGAAACTCACTAACTCGTCGGTTGGATCAAAGATGGCCCAGGCCATAGAAGATAGGTTCCGCGAACTACGACTTGCTCCGTCGGCATATCCAACAAATGATTCCAATGGGTTTGACATATGTAACAAATGCAAAAGTGGATTACCTAACCAAAAATGATTGCTCTTCGTGAAAACAAAAATGTAACAAAAGCATAGGGTTACTACACTGTGTCAAGCATAGTAACGCTTAAGGTACAACCCATCGCGGGGTTGTGCCAGTGGAATCCCATCATAATCCACTAACTCATAGGCTCCTTTTGCTAACACACGCTTAAAAATATAGCGGCCCATCCATAATGACTTGAACTTACATGCTCCTAACTTATCGGACTCCTGGTCGTAACGTAAGACTAGTTCACCTTCTGAGAAGACACGGGGTTTGACATTCTTGTCGAACTTCGCCTTGACTCATTTCTTATGGGCTTCATTAGCTAAGGCGGCACCACGACGGGTTTCATCCAATTGGATTAGTTCCAAGAAATGAGCCTCCTCTTCTGAATTTCTAGGGAGAAGGTCGATTGTGATCTTGAGGGACGCGATTTCGCACTGAAGTGGTAAGATTGCTTCCAGGCCATACACCAGCTGAAAGGGCATAAATTTGGTCGCACTTCTCACCGATGTCTGGTATGCCCACAGGGCTAAGTATAGGATTAGGTTCCAACTCCGTTTATGGACTCCAATCATCCTTTGCAGCGTGTGCTTCAGGACTTTGTTGATTGCCTCAACTTGCCCATTAGCTTGCAGATAATACGAAGTAGAGTTGTCATGCAACAGTCCTAATTTGGTAGCCAACTCAACCATCATGTGATTGCGAAAATGCAATCCATGATATGTAACTATAACTTGTGGAACACCAAATCTGGAGAATACTGATTGAAAAAGAAAAGAGTAGTCGTTTCACCACTGTTGTTTAATGTAGGCATCGCCTTAGCCCATTTCGTAAAATATTCAACTGCGACTATGATATACCCATGCCCCTCGGCCGAGGTGGGGTTACAAATTATGAAATCTATGCCTCATTTGGTGAAAGGCCCAATAACAACTACTGTATTGTGGTTTTGTGATCGAAGATTTCACAGGCATGGCAACTTCTGACTGCGGTTATGCAATCCTTGAACATTGTTGGCCAGAAGTATCTTGCTAGTAAAATGTTTTGAGCCGTAGCATAACCAGATTTATGCCCCCCACATGCGCCTGAATGACAATCATTCAGGACTTTTTCAGCCTCCTCATGGGTGAAGCACCTCTGCAGAACTGTATTGATACCATGACGGTAAGTGTATCATCGACGGTCATGTATTCTTTTGCTTGGTATCAAGTACGTCGTTGCTTTGATTGGGAGGTATTAGACCAATATGTTTGGTTCTGGAGATAGATGATTATATTCCATACCATGGATCGCTTGAAGATATCAGAAACAAAGATTCATCCATGATTGTTGTATTGGATGTTGAATCGTTGGACGATGATGGGAGATCGCATAGTAACTCAGCAAAAACCAGATATTTCTTTGATTTGGATTTTACGAATTCTAGATCAAACTCCTACAAAATTGCTATCCATTTGGAATACTTTCCCCCTAGTAACTGTCGCGATAAGATATAAGTCATGGGGTTGCAATCTGAAAAAATGGTAGTTTTTCAAAAGAGGATATTGTGTCGAAATCACTGTATTGCTTGAATCGCTGCGACAGTTAGCTTTTCAACATCAGAGTACTTTCTTTTTGTATCATTTATGTTTCGGCTTAAATAATAGATAGGATGTTCAATTCCATTGTCTTCTTGAACTAAAACCATTGCTATGGTCATATCTGCTGCAGCCAGATACATGTTATAGTCTTTTTGATAATCAGGAGCATACATTAATGATTCTTTTATTAGGGATTCCTTTAAAGCATCAAAGGAAGCTAGCGCGACCGGATCCCAGATGAAGGGTACTTCTTTTTTCAACAGACGAGTATAACCTTTAGCAAGTTCAGCATAATTAGCAATGAACCTCCTCAAAATGATTTCTTTCCCTTGGAGTTTCTAAATCTAAAGCAAATTTGAAGGTGGAGACAAATCAATGATTGCCTGAACCTTACATGGGTCGAGATGAATCCCATCCTTCAAGACCACAAAGCCAAGTAAATGACCAGAACTAACACAAAACACACATTTGTGTGGATTGAGTCATATCTTGTAGTGTTGGCAACGTAGAAATATCGCTCTCAAATGTTATGGATGATCAGTCCACTTTCGCAAATGAGCTGGAAGATCGTCGAGATATGGTTGAATGATGTTCTTGATGTCATGGAAGGCATAATTAATTACCCTCTGAAATGTTGCCCCTGCATTCTTTAAACCAAAGGGTAGCTTGCGGTATGTGAATGTGCCCCACGGACAAATAAATGCAGTCTTTGACTAGTCCTGTGGGTGGATATTTATTTGATTATACCCAGAAAATCCATCCATAAATGAAAAGATTTCACATCCAGCGCATTCATCAATTATCTGGTCAATGAAGGGTGTAGGGTAGTTGTCTTTTGGACAACCTTGATTTACATCCCTATAATTGACACACACTCTAATCGCCCCTTGCTTTTTCATTACAGGAATAATATTCGATACCCAATCGGTTAGAGGAATCGAGTAAATAAAACCAGCATGGAGAAGTTTCTCAACTTCTACCTTGATGGCAACGACTTTCTTGGGGTGCACCTACTAGAGCCGTTGTCGTACTAGTTTGACATTTGGATACATCTTAATTTTGTGTTCAATGATACTCGAGTCGAAGCCTGGAATTTCTTCATATGAGCATGCAAAGAGATCTCTGAACTCATGAAAGAGAGTGTAATATATTTCCAGTACGAACCTGCTAGGGAAGAATTGGGTTTTGAAAATGGAAGGTAAGAACCTACGTGTGGAGCATGTAACCTACGTGTGGAGCATGCAACAACCCTGCTCCTTTGCCCACTTTCCTACAGATATGTTGTTGTTTTGTTTGAGTAGATTTCAGTAGTTAATTTGTGTGCATGACTAAGCAGAAAAAGCCAGAAATGAATTCCAAACCTCTACCCAAGCCAGAAAAAGCTAAGTGGCCGGTGACCCTTGGCCGACCAACCTTCATAGATGAAATCTACAAGAAAGAAGAATCTCAACCCGTAGTAGGACCTAGGAAAGTTATTTCGAAACAGCCTATTAGTTCCCTTCAGGCGACAGGATCACCATCTGTAGCCTTTGCTGAGGTCAATAGTCAAACTAAAGAGCAGGACTTTCAAGAAATTAAAAATTCTACTCCAGAACTATTGCAAGAAGGGAATTTCAGTAATCTTTGTGAAGGAGGAGGAGAGAGAGGCGAAACCAATGAACCAAGATCTCCTCTTTAAACAACTCAGCCATTGAACATCCCAGACAAGGGAAGTGCTGCAAAAATCATCTTTGAAGAAACTCAATCTCCTTAGACATTAGGCACTCTTATTATCCCAAATAGAAGAAGTACTATTAAAACTATTCCTGTTAAAGACATTCCCTCTCAACCTAGGAATACCCTCCTAGATATCCCAGAAGATTATTGGCATATATTCGATCGAATGACTCAAAACTAGCCAAACACCCAAACCTCTACATTACAATATCCCATAGTGGATTCTGCAGCAAATGCGCCTATGAAAGCAATCCCTCTTTAACATATCCCTACATTCCATGGTCTTACATCAGAAGACCCAGATGCATTTTTGTTTGAATTCGATGTGCTGTGTAAGGGATATGATTACACCACCGACCCCCAGAAACTGAAACTATTTCCCTCTACGCTAAAAGGGGCTGCTTTAAGATGGTTTATGGGATTAGGTGGCGGGGCTATAAATAACTGGGATCACATGAAAGAATCTTCTCTAAAAAATATCAGGACTATTACAGGTCTAAAGAACTGAAGGACGAAATATTATAGATGATAGCTAGACCAAACGAAACATTAGAGGAGTATGTGGAATGTTTCCAGTATAATCTACAAATATCTCCTTATGCATCACTGCCTTTACCTGATAATTTGTTGAAAACGACATTAATAAGGGGCATGAAAAAACAATGTATTGAAACATTAAACATTATGGGAAAAGGAGATATTTAGCAAGAAAGTTTTGCTGACATTATTGATTTAGGTATCAGGAGCTCGAGAGGCAACACAAGAGTAAAACCAGCAGCACATGATCGGTTTGTAAGAGATAATAAAATTTCGATAGAAGGAGTAATGCGTGTAGAAATTGGAAATTTATTAGAAAATTTTAAAACTGATATACTAGGGACACTAACTACACAACTTGATATTATGCAGGCCAAACAAAAGCAAATGGAGGCAGAACAGAATTTGGCAATCTTCTATCCCTGATGTAGGAAAAAGCATAGCCATAAGGAGTGTCCACTGGATGTAGTCCAAACATGCGCCATCTGCACAAAAGATCACCTCATGGAGAGCTGTCCCTCACTTCCTGGATTGAAAGCAGTATATAAGGAAGCAGAAGAAGAGCCAGAATCAGTGTATTTGCTCAACCAGCGCTGTCAGTGGCAGCCACGACAAGCCGGTATGTTTCTAGACCCAACTTCTTCTTTTCAGCCTCCGTAGTATAATGCTCAACAATATAATATGTGGCAAAGTCAATTTCAACCCTCTTTTCCAAACTGGTCGGCACAGTTGTTTCCTTTCTCAACCCTGTGGCTGAATTAGGCAAGCCAATCTGGTTGGCCGAATCTTCCTTATACCCCACCATATTGGCAAAATAACGCATACCCACCATAATGGACTCCCCCTACTTCACAAAGTTCAGCCTAGCAGAAAAACTGCAGAGACGAATGCCTTAGCCAGTAGGAACCATTCCGCTCCCTCAACCTGCATTGTCAGCCTTACAACAAAATCCCCAGTCTAATCTGAGACCGCAACTCCTAGCCCAACCCAACCCCAATCCAAATAACAAACCGGTCCAATCTATCCAAATCATAGAAACACCTGAAGTAGGAGACGATCTGAGGGTGTGTAATCATCTTCACTTAAGGTTTGGGCGTATTATTGAAACCGAGGGAGATAAGACAGTTCACGTTGAAAATCAGTTACCCAGAGAACATCTGTCACAAGAAGAGGATGTGAATAAACAACAAACTCATAATCAAGCAACCACATCCTCTTCCCTGTTCCCAGAACGACTAGTCATACCTCAACCTATACAATATCCTGATTTTGACATTTTGGGAGAATTAAAAAATTTGTACATAAAAATTCCATTCCTCCAAGCCTTTCAAAACATCCTGATGTACACAAAACCTATCAAATAATTGTTCATAAAGAAAACAAGGAGGAATATAACAAATAATCCAAGAGTCCAAGTAGTCGGCACTCTATCTGACTTATTATCAGGAAAAGAAACACCCATTAAATAAAAAGACCCAAGAAATCCAATAGTGACTATCCAAATTTATGATCAGACCCTTTCCAATGCCTTAGTTTACCTAGGAGCTGCAATCAAAATCTTAACCACCACTACTTGCCAAAAGCTAGGCATTACATCTGTAGAACCCACCTCTACCTTGCTAGAATTGGTTGACCGATTTGTGGTTAGGCTAGAGGGCACACTACATGATGTCATGGTCTCTATTGACTCCTGGGAATATCCAACCGATTTTCTGATAATAAATCGCAAAACCCAACTTGATGGGCATCCATTGATTTTAGGTAGACCTTGGTTTGCCACTGCCGATGCTTATATTGGCTGTCGGAAAGGAAATATGATCATAACCAGAGGAGCCGATATTAAGAACTTAGTTCTATATCGTCCAGTGTAGCCAAGTGTCACAATAGTCAAAACTAATAGGCACCATGTATCATACCTTACTGATAACATTAGATCTCTATTAACTATACAACAGGCACTTGATTTCAAAGACCAAACAGTAGACAATGCCATTAATAATTTCATTAGTCAAACTGAACTCATATCCCGCACACAATGTCACATGATAAAAGAAGCATTTGATAGTGAATTAGAAGAATATCCTCTTAAAGATACACATGATCATACAATACCTGTTACCTATGTTGCAAATAGTAAAATTGTGGAAATTGAACTGGGAAAAACTTTAAACATTAATGCCAACCTCACATCCAAACAAGAAATGAAGCTCATCATTGTGTTAAGGAAATATAAAGAAGCATTTGCATGGGACTACCCTGATATGAAAGGAATTGACCCCTAGTTATGTACACACCACATTTACATAGAGAAAGATGCGAGACCTGTTTGACAGCCTCAGAGGAGACTAAATCCTCATCTAAAAGATGTGGTAAAAGCTGAACTTCAAAAAATTTTAGATGTCAATTTCATTTATCCTATCTCTGATAGTAAATGGGTCTCTCCACTTGTGGTGGTACCAAAAAAGAATGGGAAATGGAGAATCTATGTGGACTACATGGAGCTAAATAAAGCAACACAAAAAGACCACTTCCCTCTCCCATTCATCGACCAAGTATTAGAAACTTTGGTAGGAAACAAATTCTTTTCTTTCCTGGATGGCTTCAGTGGATACAATCAGATTCAGATTGCCCCTGAAGACCAACACCAAACTACTTTTACTTGTCCTTGGGGAACATTTGCCTACCGAGTTTTACCTTTTGGCTTATGCAATGCTCCTGCCAAATTCCAAAGGGCTATCCTTAGCATTTTTGCAAACTTAATAAATGAAGGACTTGAAGTATACATGGATGATTTTACACCATACGGAGATGATTTTGATCTAGCACTGGATACACTAGAAAAATTCCTACAACGCTGCACTGCTACTAGGCTTTGTCTAATCCATGAAAAATGCTATATGATGATTGTGGAAGGAATTATCCTAGGACACTATATTTCAGCAGCTAGCATTTAGGTAGACCCAGCCAAAATCCAAATACTTTTGCTTATTCCCACTCCTACGACTCAAACAGAGGTACACAGTTTTCTTGGATTTTCTGGTTATTATAGGAGATTTATAGAACATTATTTGCATATCGCTGCACCTTTGTATGCACTAATTGGTAACGTTGATTTTCTTTGGACAGAAAAATGTGAACGTGCTTTCAAGGATCTGAAGAAGCTTCTATCCATAGTCCCAGTCCTTTGAGGACCAAATTGAGATTTGTCATTCCAGATATCATCTGATGCCTCAGATACAGCCATTAGAGCGGTCGTTGGGCAGGAATAGGATAAAAAACCATATGCAATTTATTACATCAACAAAAATTTATCCGCTGCTGAATTAAACTACATTGTTACTGAAAAAAATTTCTATCTGTAATACATGTTGTCAATAAGTTCAGACATTACATTACTGGATATCTTGTTATCTTGTACACATATCATTTTGCCATAAAATATTTAGCAAACAAGCCTATCACAAATGGCAGAATAACTAGATGGCTGATTTTATTGCAGGAATTTGATATTGCAATCAAGGATAGACCTGGAAAAGAAAATCCTGTAGTTGATTTTCTCTCAAGAATGCCAAAGCCAATTCTTGCAACAACAGTTGAAGATCAATTTCCGGACAAGCATATGTTTGCTGTGGCTATTCAAACACCCTGGTATGCTGATGTTGCCAATTACCTAGCAGTAGGTAAACTACCAAAACATCTAACCCCTAATGAGTGGAAACAGATTGTTCAGCGGAGTACTCGATTTTCTTGGATTGGGGGCTATTTTTTCCACACAAGAGCAGACATGCATATCAGGAGATTTGTTCGAGAAGATGAAATATTTGACATTTTGAAAGCCTGCCATGATGAACCATGTGGAAGACATTTCACCAATCGCAGAACTGGACATAAAGTGCTGCAAACAGGGTATTATTGGCCCACGATTTTCAAAGATGCAAAGAAATTCGTCCAAGCCTGTGATAGTTGCCAGAGAGCAGGACGCCCTAGTGAGTCTGATGAGATGCCTCTGAAACCATAGCTAGTCATTGAACCATTCAAGCGATGGGCTCTTGATTTTGTTAGACCAATCAACCCATCATCAAACTAGAAAACATATATTTTGGTGGTAACAGAATATGTCACCAAGTGGGTTGAAGCAGAGGCATTGCCAAGAGCTACAGAGGACTCTGTCATACAGTTCTGGTTCCATCTATTTGTATGTTATGGCCTTTCAAGAGAGATAATTACAGATGGTTGACCACATTTTGTTGGGAATAGAATAGCTGCAACACTCAAAAACTATCATGTACAGCATAAAATCACTACTCCATATCACCCACAGGCAAATGGGCACGTAGAAAGAAGCAATAAAATAATAAAAGCAATCCTAACGAAAACCATTGCGTCACATAGACGTGATTGGGCTACTAGACTACCCGAAGCACTGTGGGCTTACAGAATAACATGGAGAAGCATCACTGGTTACTCACCTTATCAATTAGTGTTTGGAAAACAAACCATTTTCCCCATAGAATTTGAAATCCAAACATTATGAACAACACAGGAAGTTGGCTTAGATCTAACCGAGGCACAAATTAATCCATTACAGCAAATCAATGAGCTGGATGAAATTAGGCTCTCTGCACTTCAAAACATTGCCCTGATCCAGCAGCAGAGAGCTAAATGGCATGATGCTCCCATTAAAAATAAAATCTTCCACAAAGGAGATTGGGATCTTTTGTACGACTCCAGGTTTCAGGACTTGCCCGGGAAACCCCAGACTCTTAGGTTGGGACCATACGAAATCCAGAAGGTACATGACAATGTACCCTTACTCTAATCACTATTGATGGTTTTGGATATGCCTTCAAGGAAAATGGCCACCAAGTTCGTCTTTATCGCAAACCACTCACTCGGGGTCCTTCTACCAGTAGCTACGACGAGATTCTGATATGGAAATTTTGGGGGAGGGAGAGAAGTATTCCTCACCTGTAACTCATTAAGAAATTCATTTCTTTTTACAGTTTGTACATAATTTCTTTTCTTTTGTTGAATCATTTTTGTACATATTTTTGAATCAATGTTTTGCCGTTACTATTTTTGTTGTTCCTATTCTCAAAAGAACAACATTTTCTTCCAGCTGTTCCTTTTTCAAAAGAACAACACCCTTTGGATCAGCTGTCATTTTGCTGTAATTTTGTTCCTTTTTTTTTTATTTTTTTGTCCTGCTGTTCCTTTTTCAAAGGAACAACATTTTCATGTTTTGCTGTTCCTTTTTCAAAGGAACAACATTTTCGAGTTCTGCTATTCCTTTTCCAAAGGAACGACATTTCTGTGTTTTGTTGTTCATTTTTCCAAAGGAACAACATTTTCGAGTTCTATTGTTTCTTTTCCAAAGGAACGACATTTGTTTGTCTTGCTATTCCTTTTCCAAAGGAACAACATTTTCGATTTCTGTTGTTCCTTTTTCACAGGAATGGCATTTGTAACGACATTTGTTTGTCTTGCTATTCCTTTTCCAAAGGAACAAATTTTTTGATTTCTGTTGTTCCTTTTTCACAGGAATGGCATTTGTTTGTTTTGTTGTTCCTTTTCCAAAAGAAACAACATTTTTTATTTATTTTGTTCCTTTTCCAAAGGAACATCACTTTCGATTTCTGTTGTTCCTTTTACAAAGAAATGGCATGGGTGTGTTTTGCTATTCCTTTTCCAAAGGAACAACATTTTTGGTGTTTTGTTGTTCCTTCTTCCAAAAGGAACACCACTTTCACTATTTTGCTCTCCCTTTGAAACAAATTGTTCTTTTCGCTGTTCTAAATTAAGGATGCTTATTGTTCCTGTTCTTTCAAGTCTTTTAGAATACAACTATGCACTTATGCAATCGGTACAAAATCACAACATACTGAAATAAGTGAATCATAAATCGCTATCTTTATAAGAAATTGCTCTGAATTGGTAAGAGGACAGAAGGAAGGACACACTTATTCATTATCTTTTGTTGTCATTATTCTACTAATTCTGCTCTGATTGGTTATCTTTATCATATTGGTTCCTTTTAATTCTCTTTTATTATTATTCAGGAATAAGAGCAAAGGGTTTATATCTTCCTATTGAGATGTTCAGACTTCTTCCACCATTGCTACTCTTAAGGAGTGTTGAACCACCCTTTGTGTATAAATAGGGAAAGTACTTTATGAAAAAGAAAGAAAAAATAGCAAACAATGATGTCTTAATGACTTCTAAGTTGTCAAATGTAGGATAGGGGGTCTCATCAAGAACCAACCTACCATGATCATGAGGACGAAAGCGAAGTGGCATTCCCACTATGGCCACCACACCAAGGATATGGTCCAAAAGGTATATCAAATAAAGAACCCTTGGAATAGGAGGTCTCATCACGAGCCAGCTTTCCCACCTTTCACTCCTTCCTCGTGAATGGCATTATGGCTAACTGGTCACCAAGCTAGCATAATGGCCTACATTTTGACATTGCATAACATTTCCTAAGCATACACAAAGGATCATGGTTCCATGGGTGAAATAAACAACTCTGCCAAAGGTTACGGACACCTGTCGGCAGCAGAGCACTGTTAATGATATTGAAGTCCCATTATTTACACCAATAGGTAGTTATTAGCACCTTTATATTTCTTATTCCTTCGTAATCAATTATATATTATTTCCCAAACCATACAATGCATGAATATCTATTATCACCAATCATGACAGAACAATTGACAATGACCGCATGAGACTCTCTATCCATGACAGATGTCCTATCCCCAGCCTCGCATCATTTCACCGCAGTCTCTTACGTATTAAGCGACCCAACTCTACGCCTCAATTTCAGTAATTTGCCACTTTTGTAGACATGGCATATTGCCATACACTGTTCCTTAAGGACTCTATTTTAGAATGGGTGCCGCTCCTTTATTTGACGACCGAGATGGCCTATCACATTGCGGGGGGGAGGTTAACCTCATCATTCCCTGGATTATGTGTCAGATCACTATTCAGGAAGATGTGTACTAGGGTATAGCACGGCTCAACCGTATAATATTTTTTTTATTTTTTCTGAATGACTTGTTGTTCATAAACCATTTCCATTATATACTCTGCAGCATTAGATTTTGAGCGAGTCTTGCGTTTGTCAGCCTCTCCGTGTTGTAACAACGTGAACAACTACCATTCTATTGAGAATTTACAGCAAAACCATAAACATGGGAGGAAGATCGATTCGGAGAGAACCGCAGGCGTTAACAGTCTCTGCTGCTACTCGGGAAATCCTGGCAAGAGTAAGGTGGTTGACTTATCTCAACCACTTGTAGGAGTCTAACGAGACTGTGGCAATTGAATTCTTGTAGAACTTGCAAGAGGATCACTCCACAGTGAGGGGGAGATGCATAGTAGTCACCGAAGACATAATTGCAGAAGTCTCGAGACTGCCAGCCGCTGGACCTGTATGGACGCTAAAGAAGGAGAGATTGCAGAACGTTATAGAAGTCTTCCAGGACGAAGGCCAAAGCCTGACAATTAGAGGAAAGGGGGTTTTTCCAGCAGCACTAGGAGAGCCATGGGCAGAATTGGCGAAGACCATTCAAAGCTACATCACATGTGAAGGCATAAAAGACGTGGTAAGACCACGACATCTTAAACTATTAGCTGTACTAAAACAAAAATGCTCTGTAAATTTACTTGCATTTTTGAATTCATTACTTCATGATGTTGCATGGAGCATAAAAAAGGCACAACATGTGGATTCAGTTGTTAGTCATCATGGGTTGATTCGGTTAATAGCTAGCCATAGCCTCACCCAACATCAGAGCAGCTGGGAAGAGATAATTGCCATGATAAATGGAGGATTGACCACACCATCCCCAAAACATAAACATGCCACCAGCACACCTGAGCGTCCAGAAAAACACAGGAAATCGGTCCGGCTAGCACGGCTACGAGGGAGGCTGGAGAGGCCCCAAGAAAACACCAGCCAGCCAGTATAAATGGAAGATGAGAAACCCCCACGACCAGAAGGGGAAGACGATGAGAAAGGAATGCAGGAAGAAGAGGAAGGAGAAAAAGAAGAAGAAGTCGAGCAATCTGAAGAAGAAGAAGGAAAAGAAGAAGAAGCTGAGCAATCTGAGCAGGAGGACAAAATGGAACAACAGTAAAGGAGCCCATTGCAGGACCCATTGGGAGAAGATGAATTGGCCAAAGTCTTGGCCAATATGGGCGAATATGGCCAACCTTCCAGTCCATCAGACCTCCATGCCGAAGAAAAACCTCAGGAGGAAAATGCACCTGAAGGATCACATGCAAAGGAGGCAGAAGAAGAGAATCTGCCTGTTCATGATGAAAATATGACAGGAGATGCTGAACAAGAAAAATCTGTTCCTAACCAGAAGTCACCAGAAGAAATTCCAGAGGAAATAGGGGTAGAAAAGGAGGTCGCCCAAGAAATAACAGAATGAGTTAGGGTTCTTGCCCCAGAAAAACTAGAGCAGAGCAATGAAGAAAAACCCCAGAGAGAAAATCAGGGAATTAGTCACAGTCCAGGCCAAAGTGAACAACTTGTTGTTCCTTCTAAGGAAATTGCGGAAATTAGGGAATTTCCAAAGAAACAAGAGAGGTTACTGAATATAATAGTTCAGCTCCACTAGCAGATTAGGATTCTAAAAGCAAGGCAAAGGGTAAAAAGGACTTCAGGAAGGAAAAATGCAACCACTCCAGCAAAACCCCTCAAGACAAAGGGGTGGAGGATCAGACTCCATCCTGCTATTCAAAACCCTATCAAAAATCAGGCTGCTATTCCAAATGATGCTGAGGAACAAACTATTGTTCCATTTGGAAAGGAACAACAATGGACTGATATCCAAGTTAAGATAGAAATGGATGAGATGTTGACCTCTGATAAGGAAATTCAGACGGAGGCACCACCTTCGGGAGTGATAAGAGTCAAGAACTCAAAACAACGCAATAGGAAAGTTCACGTGAAACTCCCAGCCTCCACTACCGCATGGAAAAGAGATCCGAAAATGATAACCCTACAAAAGGGTTTGAGGCAAGCTCAGCAAGCAACATAAAATCTTAGAGAGCAAATGGTCCCTCGAGAAAAGTATGAAGAGCTACAGCAGCAGCTTAGGAACGTCAATCTATCCAAAATCTAGACCTTTGAAGGGTGGCGAAGGGAAGAAGAAAAAGTCGCGAAGGTAACTCGTAGGTTAGATATAGTTATCAAGCAGATGGATACCTTATGTTCTTTATACAATGACGTCCTAGCATGTGGAGCCCTTGCTAAGAATTATGCCTTGTTTTTAATGGAATGATATTTGTAATCAAAAATAAAGGCTGTTAAAGCAGGTGCTCCCATAAAAATTAACACCATCAATGACTTTATAAACTGCTGTAAGCACTACAAGATAAAAGTTCAGAGACTACTGTGTGAGTTTTATTTACATAACCTTGTATTAGAACAGGAGACTGAGCTGAACCCTGGCCCTTTTGTTAGGGATATCCAATTAAAGGCATTTATTTCATTTGGGGTTAATCAAATTAAATGGCTTAAAGCCTATAATGTTTTCCAAAGGCAAGAAAATGGATTAGATTTATGGATAAGAGCTGAGCCTAGGGATCCAATACAGTTGTGGAGAAAACATAGAAACCTCATGAAGACTCTAGGTGTAATTGAAGCATTAGGACCCATGCATGAGGCACTCATTCGACAAGGATTAGAATACGTCTTCTCTATCAAAGACCCTACCATTGATGCAGCTAAATTTCAGTATAAAATCTCTAATCTGAATATCCAGCTCAGGGAACCATTTAAGTATGAGAATTTTAAATTAGCTGCCAATCACTTGCACCTCTATGGTGAAATCATTTTGAGGGCAGGGCCATCCTGGTTAGGGTATAGGTTCTGGAGTCCAATTATTTGGCACCCTGCACCCAGATACCAAACCCTGTATGAGATGCCTGAGGGTCAAACAGGCCATTTCTTTGAATACCTAGTTACGCATCATGGCTATAGGCCTTCACATGAGATTCCATCTCTAGCCTACTCACTCACTACCTTACACGTCAACTACAATGTTTTCATGAGGGCATGAAAAAGGGTAAGCAGGGGGGGTGTGGAGTACTAAAGAAGGTATGTTTTTGATAATTATTGTAGCGTATTTTCATTAGAACTTAAAAACATTTTTCATCATGAACTAGGAAAATGATAAAGAATTGTAATAAAACATGTGAGATTAATATGTAAGATGAAAACACTGACAATTGTCATTTCCTTATGTAGGAAGAGGGAAAAATGAGAAGTTGTCATTCCAAAGGAAAGGACAAGGACGAGTTAACCGCTGTCCCTTTGACGGGAGACCGTATGCAAACAAGGCAAAGCAAATCAAAGTGAATCGGCCCTGGAAAGGATGTGGAGATATCGGCTCGGCGTAGGAAAGAAAAGAAATGATTGAGGACTAACGGTTCAACGAATCCCTCAGGATCCTTGATCCTGAAGGATCATTGTTTTGTCTATTTCTGCACTTAGATATCTCTGCCTTCACCCTTATAAAAGGGGCAGCACTGTTAGCTCAAGAGGAGTTGTTGTTATGATTATGTAATTTCATTTTAAGATCAAAACTTTGATCATCGAGTCTCGTTAAGAACTTCTCTATTGTAATTTCATTTTATGCATTAATACAAACTTGGTTACTATTTCATGTTTGACTCTGGAATAACTTCAAGTGGTGTACCCCTAGAGGCTAAGGGCCCGACCTTGGAGGACACTTGCTCTTGTACCATTACGTTTGGTTTTTGCGTAGTTTTCTTATCGATGTTATTTGGTAATCTAATGTGTTTTGTAAGTTTACATCACATGCTCTGTTATGTTTAATTTATAAAGGTTTCTAAAGACAGAACTATTGTATCGACTTTTCATCATATCACTGTTCCTTTAGGTGTTGATATAATATTGATAATCTTTACAGAATACTATTGTTATTTCATTACAGAGCCTTTGTGTTATGCACTTGTTTATTAACATTACGAAATTCATCTTGGGAGTTATGTTCTTTGTGATTGTTGGATTTATAAATAATGTTGTTCTATTTTGAAATGCAATCATACCCTTTCTAACTAAGGTCATAACTGGATCAGATTACTATTTAAGTGTGTTGTGTGTATATATGGTTTTCAAGCGTTGTTCTATAATTCATCAGTAATTAGTGCTATTCCATTTGTGTGTGTTATTAAATCCACCCTTAAGAGTGAATGATTGCCGTTTGATTCTTGTAGATTATAATTAGTGCATTTGATATTATAGACCAAGGTGTTACTGCTTGTTAGACTTAGTTGTTGTTCTATTTCCTAACTGTTGTTCCATTTCGGATTTGCCGTTCCATTTCAGGTTTGTTGTTCCATTTCAGATTTGTTGTTCTATTTCGTAATTGCTGTTGCATTTCAGACTGCTATTCTATTTCTTAATTGTTGTTCCATTTCTTATATTTTGTTTCATTTCTTGTCATTTGTTATTTTGGTGTGAAGAACAATCTCAGGCTGTAGTGAGCATTGAAATCTACTGTCCGGCTCCCAGATCCACGATCTGTTCTCTGGTTTCCTTTTCCATCAGCTTCTAAAGGGATGGTTTATTGCTACCGAACCCTTGACTAATAAATTCCTTAGTTTTCCGAATGTGTGGTTTAATCATTTGAAGCAATTAGCTGTAAACAAGCGTCTGTTTACTCTTTTATTTTCCAACACTGTGCTACTAGCATTACTCTAACAAATGACAGCCTCAGACTAAGACACTCTTTGAAATAACAAAACGTTCCGAGATTGACATGTCAATGTGATGTAATTATAGGTGAAAGAAACCCTTTTTATAGCTCCACAGGAGTATGTTCGGATGAAGGTTGGAGATGCTAATATACTCACTGTAGGTTTTAACCCTGTATAGAAATTACCTCCATACGAATTCAAAAACAAAGAAAATAAACAATGTGAGAGCATAACACATAAAACACATATGCACAGAGATTTTCCCCTGGATCCCAAAACCAGGACTACCAGCTTGATTTTTCATTATGTTCCTTTCAATGTTACAATACATATTTATACATGTCGAAGCATCCAATACCATGGAAAAAAAACCATCGCATCCAAAACCATGGACTGAAAAACCATAGGTAGGTTCACCCAACCTAATATAGGGTCCAAAAACAAAATTCCTAGGGCGCTGCCCCGGACCCCGTAGAGGGTGGCTACCCGCACCCCTCAAACCCCCCAGACAGGGGAGCTACCGCCCCCCACTGCGCAACGAAGGGGGGCCTCCGCCCCCCCCCCCTCTAACCGCCTGGTTCACTACATTTGTTAGTCGTGGAAAGAATATAACACAACCCAACAATATCCCACTTCTTGTTTTCTTTCAATAGGGGGTCACAGGAGAGCTTAGTCATTTTTCTGGCCTTGAAATGCCCATTGTTTCTCTACACCAAAAGAAGTTCTCAAAGCTCACAGATTTTGTCAATGCATCTGTAGTATTCTTCAATGTGTCCACCTTTACCAGCAACATGTTTTTGTCTTCTATCATATCCCTCACAAAGTGATACTAAACATCAATGTGCTTTGTCTTTGAATGATAAGCAGGGTTCTTTGCCACGAAAATTGCACTTTGGCTGTCACAGTCTATCCTTATAGCTCCCTAGACTAACCCCATACTTGAACACAATCTCTGCAACCAAACTGCTTCCTTGCTGGCATGAGTGGTTGCCATGTATTCTTCCTCTGTAGTTGATAGTGCCACTACATATTGTTTCTTACTCATCCAATTGACTGCACGTACAAATAGGTTAAACACATACCCACTTGTAGATCTTCTCTGATCCAGATCTCTAGCCCAGTCTGCATCAACAAAGCCACGAATATCCAACACTCTGTCCAATCTTGGTCTTCCTTGGTAGCACACACCATAATCACTAGTGCCTTGCAAATGCCTGAAAACCTGCTTCACTGTTGTCCAGTGCTCCTTTCCTAGTTTTGACATAAACCTACTCAATACTCCCACTGCATGTGCAATGTTTGGTCTAGCACAGACCATTGCATACATCAAGCTACCAACTGCACTTGCATATGGAACACAGGACATGTCCTCTTCCTCTTCTTGTGT